>JABEVN020001443.1:0-24883 GCA_013146195.2 Codonopsis lanceolata
TCCAAGTCACGAGAGGAACACGAATCACTTGAGAAGTTCTTTCTATCTTTTCGCTTAAGAAGCAGCCCACGCCGCGAAATTTAGTAAGGTGCTTTCTCGCTCGAGCAAGTTTCTTTCCTGGCACGTGGTGTCTAGAGATGGTATCGCGGTGGATCCATCCAAGGTTGAGGCACAAGCTGAAGACGCCTAGTACGGTGACCGAGGTCCGTAGTTTGCCCGGCAAGTTATTACCGTAGGTTCATTGAGGGTTTTCAAGATCGCTACTCCGATGACTAATTTGACTTAGAAGAAGTCTACTTTTTATATGGAGTGATAAGTGGCTAGTTTTCGTTCAGAGTTGAAAAGGAGGTTGATCATGCTCCTATTTTGGCATTGCCTAGTGGTCAGGAGAACTTTGTGAGAACTTTGTGATTTATAGCGACGCCCGCTCGCTAGAAGGCTTCAATGCGTGCTTATGCGTAACGGAGAGTTATTGCCTATGCTTCGAGGAAGCTATCACCTTATGAGCGTAATTACCCGACGATGACCTTGAACCGGCAAATTATCATCTTTGCGCTCCACAAGTGGAAGCATTATCTTTACGGGGCTAAGTTTGAGATATTCACCGATCATAAGAGTTTGAAGTATTCTTTTTCACAAAAAGAGTTGAATATGCGATGCAGGCGATGGATGGAGAAACTTAAGGATCATGACCGCATTATTTCATATCATCCGGGAAAGCTAATGTTGTTGCGGATGCCTTGAGTAGGAAGGCGCTTATGTCTTGTTTGATGATGAAGGAGTGGAAGATGCTCGAGGACGTCCGAGAATGGAGTCCAGCTTGCGAATGAGCATAGGGTTATCTTTGCTAACGGCGTGCGTGCTACGCCCGCGTTGTTTGAGTTGATTAAGAAGGCTCAAGTTTCGATTCCGAGTTAGGTGGAAGATTATTGATGGCTTGGTGATGGTAAGACACCGAGTTTGCTATGAACGCCGATGGGATTTTGACTTTTCGAGGTAGAGTTTGTGTGCCTTCTACCGATGGGGTTAAGCGTATGGTTCTTGATGAGGCTCACAAGGCCAAGTATACTATACATCCAGTGAGTACTAAAATGTATAGGACTCTGAAGAGACGCTTTTGGTGGAATGGGATGAAGAGAGAAATTGCAGACTATGTATCTAGATGCTTGACGTGTCAAGTTAAGGCTGAACACCGTAGACCCGCGGCTTGCTTCACCACTTGAAATACCGGAGTGGAAGGGGAGCATATCACCATGGATTTTGTGACAGATTGCCACGCACTCGCCGAGGTTTCGATGCGCTTTGGGTTGTCAGGATAGGTTGACCAAATCTTCACATTTTATCCCCTGGCGATGACTTATAGTTTGAGTCATTGGCGGCTTGTATGTCCAGACATCGTGAGATTGCACGGCATTCCGCTTAGCATTGTTTCTGGATAGAGACCCCTGTGTTCACTTCTAGATTTTGGCATTCCGCAGGATGCTTTGGGTACGGTTAAACTTTAGTACGGCTTTTCACCCGCATCCCGATGGTCACGGAGAGATTGATTCGTGCTCGGAGGATTTGTTGTTGTGCCATGGATTTCAAGGGTAGTTGGGATTCCCATTTACCGTTAGCCGAATTTGCATACAATAATAGTTACCAGCCCAAGATTGAGATGGCGCCATACGAGGCTTTATATGGGCGCAAGTGTCGCTCACCGATTTGTCGGGATGAGGTTGGTGAAGCTAAACTTTGGGGTTCGGAGATGGTACAACCCGAAAGCGTGAAACTTATTAGAGATAGATTACTTACGCCCCGTAGTAGACGTAAGAGCTACGCTGATAACCTGAGACGTGACCTAGAATTTCAGTTGGTGACTATGTGTTTCTTGAAAGTATCGCCCGACGCGTACTAGGCGATTTGGGAAGAAAGGTAAGCTTCCCGATTCATTGACCATTCGAGATCCTAGAAAGGATTGGAGCTTTGGCGCATCGGTTAGCATTGCCGCCATCTATATCGGATGTTCATGACGCCTTTCATGTCTCGATGCTACGCAAATACTTGAAGGATGAGTCGCATGTCCTTACCTATGATGAGATTACTTTGAGCCCGACCTTTCTTATGATGAGAAGCCGGTGAGGATTCCGACACGAAAGAGCAAGTGTCGAGGACAAAGAAGATTCCCCTTGGTGAAGGTCTTGTGGAAGAATCATGATATTGAGGAAGCCACGTGGGAGACCGAGCTTGATATGAGAGAAAAATACCCTTCCTATTCGATGATCTCGCAAGAATTTAGGGACTAAATTCCTTTAAGTGGGGGAGGATGTGAGAACCCAAACCCATTACTTGCATTACTTGGTTTATACCTTAATAACTTGTTTGTATTATGCCTTGTATTGATCATCCTATTGAATTGGGTCCTAGGCCTAGAATAAGTTGTGTTCTATGTTCCCTTACGAGTAAATAATGTTCTTGGACCCTTGCATTTTAATAACCTTGAAAGAATGATTCTAAGGTCCCTTGAATTCGAATTATCGACAATTCTTAACTACGGTCGTTAAATGGATTAATGACCTACCGATCATATACGAGAACTTAGAAAAGGGTTTGTGATGCATTTAGCGTCCTAACTCTATTGGATGAACTGTTAGAGACGACTCAACGGAGTCAAGATTAGCGAGCTATTGAACAATACCGGCTCACAGATTAATCCCTACGACGTTTTAAATGCGTTTCCCTAAGAATAATAATTCTCGACTTTTGAACTTGAATTGATTACTTTGCTTGATCTTGAGTGTCATATTATAGAATGACTAATTGACATGTGAGTTCGCTCTTGTCGAACTCAACCCTACTTGGTTATTGATGAGAATAATTTACTTGTCTTGAACGAGATCGCTCTTGTCGATCTCGTTCTCTACTTGAGAATTTTGTTAAGTATACATTACTTGGCATTGCATGAGTCCAGCTGGCATCCTGTCTTTGTTCACACACGCCTCCACCGGCCACAGCTGGGAAGTAGCTCCCATGTTGTAATCATATAAGAGCATCACGGTGACTATCCCTGCATCTCCTGAAGATCGATGTACTTACACACATTCGATACCCGCACACCGTATAACGCTTGTATGCAGAACTACGTGGCGGCCTGGCCTCCATATATCCTTATCCTATGTGATTTATTTATGCGCACTTATGTGAAACAATGTGCATCCTGGATATATGACTCTATGCTTGTGTGACTATATCTTGCCTTGAATGTTGCATCTTGCCATGACATGCATGATTAATAGTTTACAAGTCTTTATGACTTACCCTTTCCCCTTTACTGCTTTAGATCCTAGCAAGACAGTCCCGCTTGACTAGTCCGTTCGTGCCTTGTGCCCTTTTGGTGACCGTTGATTCTTGAAGAGGTGGTTTTGATGGCCTCTTACTCTTGTTTATAATTTTGTAAGGACGACGGGTTAAGCAAGTCAACTAGACTATGCTTGGGTATTTGTGTAGAACTTGATTGTAAATCTTATTAGCTGCTAGTAGTTTAATACTTGTAGTACATGTAACCCTTTTTGTGCCGGCATTGTGTAAGCCGAGCTTTGGTTAACTTGTTATCATTCCACTGCGTATTAGTCTTCCGCTGAGCATGCTATTAGCTCTTATTTCATCCTTGTCCATAAACGTTAGCCTGGGTTCCGCATGTAGTGTCGCCGAAGACTTGGTTATATTGTTTAACTGCTTATCGAGTTTAAAAGTTTTAAAAATATCCGGCCGCTTGGTGCCGAGGCGTGCTACGTCCTCTAATGTTGCGTCCACGCCGTTTTTGTAAATTAAGTCCTTGCATGTTTAATTGCCTACTTGTTTCCCTCCTTATTTGGGCGGTCCGACCCTCGGTCCCATCTCGGGCCCGGGCCGGGTCGCCACATATCAAAAGGCTCACAATATTTGGCTCTACACTTATCATCACAAGTTTTGGGAACCCACATTTGTTTAACAGCTTTGGGTTGGTGATTTTGAAAAAAATTCTGATTTGTCTTCGAATGAGGCTTCCAATGTGTCTGCCAATGTTCTTTGCATTGGTGGTCGATTGGCCGCTCATACTGTTCTCGCCTATGAGCTTTTCCAAATAAATATTGCCTTATTTCATTCTCATACATAGCCTTTTTCAGAAAAAACAAAAGGGTTGTATGTGACCAGGCTTATGGCAGAAGTGACAAACATAATTTTTCTTTCTTACTCTCGGTTTTTCATAGAAAACAGTTTCAGGAAAACTTTCATTGGTCTGTTTGGTTCCAGATGTTCCTTCTCCTTCTTTCACAAATACCTTAGGGACAAAACCAATACCTGACCTGGATGTATTACCAAAATTCAACAGATCATCAACCTTTTGTTTGCTAGAATTCCACTTGGTCATGGTCTCTTTTGCTTGGGTAAGCTGCTCCTTCAACTGCTCAATCTCCACATCCTTTCTTCTTAGCACACTCTCCAACCTTACTATGCATTCTTTTTTATCCTCATTTGCCTTTTTTAACAGTTCATTTGCTTTACCAAGTAATGTAACTTGGTGAGCTCTCTTCTCCCAATCCTTGTACAGCTCCTTGTACCCTTCCAGCAGGTCTGACTCTATGTCTCCATCATCTTCTGCAATCGTGGAATTAAAACAGAAGAAATCGTTTCAGTTTCTGCTCAATGTATCTCCCAATGTTACTCCTGATGTTGCAGCATTAGGTGACACATTGGCTGAAACATCTCCATTTTCAGAATCAGAATCATAAACATCATTCAAGGTGATAAGATCACCTGGATCTTCTCCATCACTATCACTCAAGGTTGCTGAGAAATTCAAGCCTTTTTTTCTTAAAGTGTTTGCACATTGGTTAACATAGTGGCCATAACCTTGACATTCTCTACATTGTATAGACTCAATGTTCTTACCATTGTAGGATGATTTTGATGCAAATGGATTTGTGAAGGGTTTTTCTGGAGTTTGGAAAGAATTTTCTTTGGGAACAAATTTTCCTGAATCGGGTTTGAAATTGTTTTTCGAGCTTGATGATGGAATTCTATTTTGACTTTTATTTTTCAATTTTTTTTTGAATTTAGTAGTCAATAAAGCAATTGATTCTTCTCCAAAATCAGACTCATCAATATCTTTTTGAATTTCAAGCAAATCACATGAGAGATCAATCGGTGCAAGCATAGCAATATTTTTCACAATGGGTATGGAAGATGATGAGATTCCTTTGCCTTTATGTTTTATTTGATCGTTTAGGTTCAGTTCAAAGTTTTGAAGAATTCTAGCCAGTCTTTCAAAACTCATCTTGTCAATATCATGTGCTTCTTCAATTGCACATATCTTGACATTGAACCTTTCAGGCAAAGTTCTCATCATCTTGCTGAAAAGACGCTCATTAGTAATAGCATCTCCTAAAGCAAGAGCAGAATTTGATAAATCAAGGAGTCTTCCATAATATGTCATTATATCCGCAGACTCATGCATCCTAGTGTTTTCAAATTGAGTGGTGAGCATTCTTAACTTAGAAGCATGAACACTGGCAGGTCCTTCACATAAGGTCTGAAGGGTCTCCCACACATCTTTGGCAGATTCATAATTTGCTATTACCCTAAAAGTATTTGCGTCTAAGGCCTTATAAATAGCAGACAAGGCTTTCGAGTTAAAAGAAGCAGTGTTCCTATCATCATTGGTCCACTCAGATTCTTTGGTGATCTTGACATCACCATCTGAATCTACAGTTTTGGGAGGACTCCAACCATTTAAAACAGTAAGCCACGCTCTTTCATCAATGGATTTGATGAAGATGCGCATCTTAACTTTCCAAATAGAATAATTAGCATTGGTAAGAGTAGGAGGGCAAACCACATTCTCATACTGAGAATCCATCACGACTTTAAGCAGAATCGACTCTTAGTGATATCAAGAGAAGGCTCTGATACCAATTGAAAAGAACGAGAGTAGCTAGGATTCTCCAAACTGCCTAATGCAGTTGCCAATGTAGCTTGAAAAAGCTACAATGGAAATCACAATAGACAGAAAAATCAAAAACAGCGGAAGACTTAATACAAAAGAACAAAATTAATCACAAAAGTTTACCAAACAATCTACAAGTCTATACTTGTAGATCTAGCCTCATGGCCACACAAATTTTATTAAAATCAATAATGTTTTGCACCTAATAACTAACAAAAAATTCTCACAAGATATAGTATCTTGGAGAATCAAGAATCCCACATAAACTACTAAACCAAACATGGGAAGAAAGAACAAAAATCAACTTCCTGATGACAGAAAAAAAAGGAAGTACACAAAACCAGTTCTTCATGGTTCAAAGAAGCTGTTGATATTGCATAATCAGAAGCTTCAAACAGCTTCTATTCAAATGGAAGAAATGCTCCAAAACTCCAGCAAGATTGCTCTCAGTCTATAGGATTTTATCTTCTCTCTTTCAAGCTTCCTTCACGCGTCCAACTGCTCGACATCCAGCCCTTATTATATAGACAATGTTCCCTGCAAGAACACGACCAAACAGACATCCATTCCTACTAGGAAAGAGATTAGTTATCAAAAAAACAAGATTACCTTTCCTAATAAAACCATGATACTAAGAATAAAATAACTAGCTTACTTGCAGAGATTTAGTTACCAAACATGTATAGCCAAAATCTCCAAAATCTTTTTGAAAGATTTTCCTATCAAGAAACAAACCAATCTACCAAAAATATCCTAAACAAAATCTAACACCTATATAACCATTGACTAAATTAAGATCCTTCTTTGACCAAGAAAGGTGAAAACAAGATAAAATAGGCTTTGCCTATTTTACCCTTACAATGGTGGTGGCCGGAAGTGAAGAAGAAAATAGATAGTGCGCAGAAGCTGGAGAGATAGGCGAAAGTCACGTCAAGAGAGTTTGTATTTCTAAATTAAGAGTAATGCTAGAGCCACAGCACTCAAATTTGTACTCTAAATGATATGGTTTCCAATGTATCATCTTATTTGGTATTTTATGGGCTCCACTATAAGTTAAAAAATTATGTTAACAATATGATACATAAGATGTCACATCATTTGATACCCAAAATTGAGTGCTATTAGAGTGGCCCTAGCATTACCCCTAAATTAATGCCTAAAAACTATTACTCCCTCCGTCCCTAAATTATTGTCATGGTTGATCCGCATTTATTATTAAAAAACAATTGACTTTAAAGATTATTTATATTGGTTTAATGATAATTAAAGTAAGGTGAAAAAAGTAAGGGTAAAGTGGTAAAAGTGATGTTCCTTTAATTGTATATGTGACACATAATTAAAGTAAGGTGAAAAAGTAAGGGTAAAGTGGTAAAAGTGATGTTCTAAAAAGGTAAGTTTCAAAGTGGACAATTATTTTAGGACGGACGAAAAAGGAAAGGAGGACAATAATTTAGGGACGGAGGGAGTACATCAAAATACTTATATCTAAGATAAAAGACACAATTGGGCTAAAATGTAAATGAGTCCAATTCGGCTTATATGCGTTGGCCCACTTGGGCCTATATCTTTAACAAAGGGGATATATTAAGGGTGAAAATCAGGTCGGTCCCCTATCATGATATTATAATCGGAAAAGTTTCATATATTTGTTTCCAACCGCTAAAATATATTTTTGGAAGGAAAATGATGAAAATATCCTTAATGAAGGAAAGATATGCACATAAATGTGCAATAATTGCATCGAACTAACAAACTTCCCAACCAAGAATTTTCCGGACTAACTGAATTATTCCAGTTACAACACCAATCTGTAGGGTCTAACGCCCTTACAATGGAATCATGTAGTCATTCATCATCATGGCCCATATATTCGCCCAACAAGGAAGACATTCATTACGGTGTACTTCATCCAATCAAGTCACAAGTTCAATTCATTCATAACATGATTTCAATATATACAAGTTGCACGTATTTGCACAAGTAAAACAAGATACCATTTTCAATTCCATTCCATTTGATAACGGGTTCAGTCAATTCCTATCTCATATTATACCATTCTAGTTCTCCGACGAAGACCTCTTGATAATCAAGTCAGGGGCCCTTTGAAGTGACTTCAAAAGTTTTCGTCGTATAGGATGTGGGGTGTCTGTAAATCACACAAAAACATCCTTTATAACAGTCTCATGCACATATAATATAGACACTTATAAGCATGGCAATCAATATCATGTATATAGTATATTGATCTATTATGCAGGTATACAACACTAATACTTTTATCAATGTATCATGAATCAAAACAAATCAACGTCTTGAAGTCACTAGGTAGTAAATACTTACTTGTTTGTATACTACAATCCTTAAAAGTCGAACCATATACGGCCGACCATCAATCCAATCAATAATCGCATGATCACCTACCAGCTAATCACCAAGTCTCAACTTGACACCACGACAATACCTTGATTATTAGGGTATTACCTTCAATACTAAATAACAGGAAGTTGGAAAGAGTCCTCCAATTCCCGACACTAGGTAGCACGAGCACTCACGATTAGGTACTACAATAACTATATAAGCTTATATAGAAATCACAGAATACACTAGGTACTACGGGAGGCTTAGCCACTCCGCTCAAGAAATGTATAACGTTGATCAAAGGCACTAATGGACACCACGACGATCACACTCGGGATCAGCAACCTGAGCTTATTTGATAACTCTCAACGGACAAGAAACAATAGCTCTACAAGGCATCAAAACACACTCTTGGTATAACTCCAGCTTAAAAGCGACATAGGAGGAATATAATACTCCTAGACACAAGCTTGCACTCACGACAATCTAGACCAAATCGAACTTATTACTCTAAGTTCCATACTTTTACAAAGTAACATGCCAATAAGGCATTAACCAGAACACTCGACGGTAAATACTCGATGACAACCCAAATCCAACCTAAGCCATGGAACCTATCATGGCTTATAGCTAACATAAGCTCTGATACCAATAGTGACGACCCGACCCGGATTCCAGCACGGAATCCCAAGGTCGTGCCGCTAGGACAAGACAAGAAGGAGACAAACACTTGTCAAACAGTAGTGCGAGTTGAACGGTTGAGCTGACAAGCTCAAATAAAGGTAGTGAAGTTGTACAAAAATACAGGTTTACAAAATCGAATATGTGAAAGCGATAAGGAAAAGAAGTCTCAAGCTATGAAGCTCGAAAACAAAGTCAAAGAAACCAAGAGACATTAATCTCACGAATGGGAAAAACAAAACCCGTGTGCCACAACAATGCAGACGCTGAATAAACCATCGGCACTCTAAGCCGGCGTTTGAACAAAGAATCAACCTGACATAACAATTACCCACGGCTAAAGCATACCGGGGTTAACCAATGACTAAAACAATTATAATATAGAAAAGACCCAAAGCTATTGCGTGCCCGGGAGATAACTGAAATAAAAACTAGGTCCATGAACAATGGCACGACACAACACGTCGACCCAAGGAGGAAACAATACAAAAACCCAAGTGATCTACCCGACTGTAAAGTCTAAATAACTTTACAATACAACGATCTCACAAGAATAGAAAAGTACGATATACAAATCAACGATGCTGAAAGAGATAGAACTCCACAAGCTACTACTCGGGGAAGTCGATTGCTACAATCACGAACACACGATCTAATCTCGATATATCGATTAGATGCGATCTGCTATAGTCACGATCTACTAGGCCTCAACATAGCTGCCGAAACTGCAACTAGAAAACAAAGTACGGGATGAGTCATAATGACCCAGTTCCCTACTACTAAACAATATAACATAAATGAAATATTTCCAAATGGGTCTAGGACTGAAGGTAAAGCATACATTGGGTAAAAGCATCTCTAACAAGCATAAAAGATGTGTACTAAGTCCTTAGGAGGCTCAACTAAACCTCAAGACAATGGAGGAATGACCTAGGGCACAACCGAGGTCACAGGAGAGAACTACGCGAGAAAACTCTCAACCGAGTCAAGTAGCGAACAACGTCAGTTTACGACTTATAACTTTAACCAGTTAAAGTCTATGGAACATATAGAATTAAGGTATTGGCTTCTAGATATCCTACCTACACAAATCAAGGTTCTCTCCTCAAGTCAAGTAAGCGAGGTTACGGTTAAATGACATGCAAAACGAGAAGGTCAAATACACGAAGGTTCGGGTCCTTACAATATCTCCCCAGGATGCATTAGAAAAGGGCCGCCAACCTGCGTCAAGAATATACCAACTCATCCCTAGAGTCAGAATAAAGTGATGGAAGTATGGTCAAATCAAAGCTGACCCCATTAAAAAAACCAGGAGTCCCATCCTGGGTGGAACCGAAAAGCTCTATGATCGCCATAAAAGGACGTCTCCGTATATATATATAGAATAGCAATTGGTGCAGTAGAAGGCATGCCCGTCATAGCACAAAATTCCTCGAAAGTTGGACACATTTCATTTAAAGAAAAATTAAACAAGTGGCAGGAATGGACCAGAACCTAGACGCTGCCCTCAGCATCTCCCAATTCACGTGAAGGCCTCGCCATGAAAGGGCACAGCGGAAGCCATAAACGTGATCGAACCATTCTCTTTCCTCCTCATGAAGCGAAAGTATCTAGTAGTTGAGAGAATTTCCGTACAACTCAATATTTAAAAAGGTAGTGATTGGCTCACTCATTTTGGCAAATGGACAAACATAACGAAGTCTATAACTGGTTTTTTTAGGAAAAAGCTGGAGAAAGGGTCGAAAAAGGGACAACTCCTGGATACAAGAAATTTATGGATATATCTAGTTGAGAAAAGGAAGAAACAATTGGGTTAGATATAGTAAAAAAATCAGGCAACCAGCCAAATACGCAAACAGTGCATCAATAGGAGCCAACAGAAAAGTCCAGGAAGCCGAAAATTGGTGCCCCCACCTACAAGAATGGGTGCAGTACCCATATTTACCAAGGGCAGCGCCCATTTCTGCCTTAGGCTGCTCTCGATTGCATCCAAAAACCACCTTGGTATCTTTGTTTTGTCTCAACATCTCCTGGTTTTTACAGATTTCATTTATGTCTGGCCACATGCATTTGTTTGAGTTCAGGAACCTAGCTAGCTAGGATTCACAGATGCCTAGCAAGAAGTGGAGACAAAAACGAGGCTACTGCGAAGTTATTCCCCGTAAGCAACGACAACCAATAAAAATCCGAAAATGTATCCCCAAACGAAAATCATTTTAAGTACAGTGTGTCTTTTTAATAATAAATGGTATATTTTCTTTTTTTTATGCATCACTAAATAACCAATTAAATAACATGTATGCATCGTAGAATAATTATATCGCATTAGTAAAATGTAAATTATATTACATAAATCTATTAATAAAATAATTTTAAAAAAAAGAGTGAGAGAGAAGACTATTGGGTCCGTGTTGACCTACTCCTCTCAAGGCCTCCACCCATAACTTGACGACCCGTCGCACAAATCTTATACTCTCGCCCCCTTGACCTGGTACGACCCGATCCGTCGACTTTTGCGATCCTTGAAATGAGACGATTATGTACCTTCGTACAATCCTCTCAGGAGAGTAAAATATAAAAAATCAATTTTTTTTTTTATTTTTCAGCCCCTGCAAAATTGTTAACGGTACAAAAAAAAAATAAGATCCTGATATGTATAAAAACAACACTGGATTAAAGGAAAGAAAACCTTTTTTTTTTTTTGGAAAGGTGGAGTAATAGGAAAAATTGGTGCACCAAAAGGTAAAAATGGGTGACCCGACGTATAAAATAAACCCAACATCTGACAAAATTGTTCAAAATGAGGAACGGACCACGTAGGAAACAGGTGGGCGCTGCCCAAAGTGAATTTGGGCGCCGCACCCAAAAGATTGTCCACATTCACTTTTCCTTTTTTGTGCACTTTGATCTCTAACCTTTTTCCCTTTAACACTTAGACCTCCTCTTGTTTCCTTCTTGTCTTTTATCCCCATTTAACCTTTTCAAGTTTTTTTTTTTTTAAAAAAAACGAATAATTTTTTTTCTTCTTTTTTTTACATTTTTTAAACGAAATTATTATCATATATTTTTTTTAATGAATTTTTTTTTCAAAAACGAATTTTTTTTTGCTTTGAGAAAATGAGTTTTGATTTTACTTTTTTTTTAAGAGATGAATTTAAAAAAAACGAATTTCTCTCTTTTTTTCCTGAAAAATCTTTTTTTATTTTTTTTGTTTCGGAAACCGAATTTTTTTTCTTTTTTTTAGAAAAAGGAATTTTTGTTTTAGGATTGAAAATTATATACACAGACAAGAAACCAAATAAATATAAAAGAGAAAAGAAAAAAAAACAAGCATATTGATATTAAAGAAAATAAGATTTTTTTATAATAAAAAAAATGCAAACATGTATGGATGTACAAACAATATGACAGAATAAAATAATATTTACACATTTTGCGTGGAATAAATAAATAGAGCAAGATAATAATAGCAAGATAAAGCAAAATAAAGTAATAATAAGCCCCTTGCTTTTTTTTCTCTAGCTTGCTCGAAATTCTATTTTAGTCTCTCTCTTCCTTTTTTTGTATTCGCAACGGTGCCTGGAATGAAGCTGCTACAACATTTCACGGTTATATGTACAAATATATATACAGATATATAAAAATGCAATATTTAAATTTTAAACTGTTAAATAAATATAAGCATATTTAGTCAAAAACAAAAGAAAAGACTTGTTTTTTTTTTTTAAATGAAAATGAGTCTAGTCCTCAGTTTTTATTTTATTTAAAATAAAAACAACGTCCCCAGCAGAGTCGCTGTTGTTTCTCATTATATCTTGATTCGCATTTGTTCATTCATTATATTAGGTTCTATACTCAGTGACATCTGTGTATAGAACTTTGCATTAAAATAGTTTTCTAGACTTCACAAGTTTCATCGGAAGACTTCGGCTGAAGGCTTCACCCAGCGGCAGACCTTGTCTGCACCCGGAAAACATGACGTGTCCAGCCCTTCCTTGAATCAAGCTTAAGTGGATTATTTAATTCATCTTTTAAATAGTTTGAATTTGAATTGAATCCATCTTTGAATCAGCACTTGACTCCTTAGACACGCCCCTCCAGTTTTTCCAAAAAAGCATGAAGACTTTCACCTCCTGAATGTGACAGAGCAGGTGTATAATCTGACACAACCAGACTGTACCAACTACTGCAGGTCTGCAACTCTATTTGTCTCCCTCCTGCCAGTTGATGCACCTACTCCTCTCCGTACCCTGATCAGTCTCAGAATGAAGATGAAGTCAACAAGGCAGCTCCAAGCTTTTAATGAAATTAACTTAATAGAGATGTTACTCACTTCGTCCTCTCCAAACGGTCTCAAGGATGCTCAGCTATAAATACTGCCATTAAAGACTGAAGAAATCAATGCTCTGAATCTATCCAACAACATTAAGCTTTATACTCAGTGCATTCAAGAGATCAAGTCCTCAACAACAAGAAGATCTGTTTCAACTCTTATTCATTTACTTCTTATTGTTGTATTCTTACTATTCCTCTGCACATTGAATATTCTGCTTTACCAGATACTCAATTCCCCTACCCCCAAACACAAGTCAAATATTTTGTACACGATCCATTGGATATTTCTGTAATAGAACTAGTGAAAAATATAGTGCACATTTAAATCCAAGGTTGACTGCATTGGTGGTGGACGTAGCACTCATAATAAGTGCGAACCATCTCAAAACACATGTGTTAATCTTTCTCTGTTGATTAATGCTCTTATATTGTCATTCATCTCCTTAACTTATTCCTTTAGCAGCAAACTCAAGTAATCAGCTAAGTCTTCCAGTAGTGCTTCACCGACAGACTTGATCTGTCTTCCTTACAAGTCTTCCGCTGCTTCAATCTTTTTAATAGATTGCAAGTGCTTGTTCTAGGAATTATTACGAAAATTTTAAAGTGTTAATAAGCTATTCAACCCCCCCCCCTTTAGCTTATTATTGTGCCCATTGGGGCTAACAATTGGTATTAGAGTTATACTCTTCGAAAACTAGTTTTTCCGAGACTAACCTCTTGAGAGACAAGATCCAATGGCACAAACACATTATATGCTACCTATGTCAAATGCGAATCACGTCCCAATATTGGATGAAGGCCATTTCGATGTTTGGAAGGATAAGATAATGTGTTTTATAAATTCTATTGACAACAGATTATGGAAGGGCGTAATAGAAGGACCTCATGTACCAATGAAGGCAAACCTTCTAGCATCAGTTGGTGGAAATCCTCTGGAAGTTCCAAAAGAAGAAAAAGAATGGACTGGGGACGAAAGGAAACTAGTAGAGCTAGACAGTAAAGCCATTAACATCATTACACGTTCACTAGACACCATTACTTACCAACAAGTGATACGGTGTACGTCTGCCAAACAAATGTCGGAAGCTCTTATCGAATACTTGGAAGGAGACCAAGATACAAGAGACAACATAAAGTACACCTTCATCCAACAATTCGACTTCTTAAAAAAGGATCCCAAGGAGACCTTGAGACAAGCATATGATCGCTTCAGCGAGGTAATAGATAGTTGTTTTTCTCTCGGTAAAACTTATGACAAAGAGGAAAATGAACATGAGATTTCTAGGCTCTCTAGGTAGTCTGTGGCATGTTAAGACTACCGCCATGTAGGAATCTAAAAACTTAAATGAAATGACTATTCGTAGTCTTTATGCAAGTTTAAAGGTTTACGAGCTCGAAGTTAGTCAAGCACTAGAGCAAGACAAACAATTCAAAACTTTGTCCTTGCTAGCCATGGTACAAGAAGTAACTCCAGTTGAAGACAAACCCTCTACTTCCTCCAGTGAAAATGATTTTCTTTTAGATGAACAATTTTCCATGTTTGTTAAACGCTTTAAAAAATTTGCAAAATACGGAAGGAAGGACACACACTAGCAGCCTTTTAGAGAATCTACTGAAGGCACATCTAACAATGAGCTAGTGTGTTATAACTGTAGAAACCTGGTCACTTTGCCTCTAAATGCCCGAAGCAAAAATTTGAAGCATACTAAAAGCCTCCTTATAAGAAATTTAAAAACAGAAAGGTATGCTGGCTGATGACATTGAAGAGAAACAAGTTGCTACATGGTTTGAGACGAATTCAGAAGAGGATGAGGACGATTGTGAGCAAGCCAACATATGCTTAATAGCTCATGAATCAAGTCCCACCTATGACTCTGAACATGAAGTCAAAATCTCACCTAGTCCCTTCGTAAAAGGTGAGATCAATTGTGAAAGCTTCAGTAAGGAAGCATTACTCAAGGATAATCAAGAAATGCTTGAAGAGTTCAACTCCTTCAGAGTAGCCTATGTAAAACTCGCGAAAAACAATGAAAAGCTTGCTGTTGAGAAATCTCTGCTGGCAACTGAGATTCAAACTTTCAATAGCTGTCATCAGGAGTGTATCAAGCTAAAAGGAGAAAACAAATTCCTTTGTGACAAAATTGATTGCTTGACTGAGCACATCAAAGGGCTAGACCAGGAGAAAATTGCCCGGCAAAAGACAATTGACTCCTGGAACAGCTTTAAGGAAACCTTTGAAGGAATCTTCTCTAGCCAAAAGCCAAGTGGAGATAAATGAGGCTTAGGCTATAATGATGAGCCCAATCTTGCATCCTCTTCTGTTACAGAGAAAGGTGAAACCTCCAAGACTGCTGATGATGCTTCCTTCTCCAAACAGACTTTCGGCAACAAGGGTAAAAATGGACTTGCCTATACAAGTGTACAATATGTTTACCCCAAGGCTCACAAAGGGAAAGCTAAAGAGAACGCTTCTAATGAGAAGCTTGATAAAGGAACAGTAGAGAAATCAAAGTCTGTCGACAGCAACTCTGCTAAAGCAAAGTCTGCTGGCGGTCAACCAACGAAATCTCTGCTGGTGCCTGTCAAGTTTGTCTATGAAATGGCCAAGGTTCCCAAGCTTGTGGACAATAAACTTAAAGGAATTCTATTGAATCCACCTAAATCTGCGAACACCAGACCAGCCAAGGTTAAGTCTGCTGGCAATAGATCAAGGAAGATTCATCAGAAACCCCTTAAGCCTACCGTCAACAAGCAAGCTGAACCCAAGACTGATGTTAGAAATAAGGAAAGTCACAAGCACTCTACAGCGAAAGATGATCACAGTCATCCATGGAACTTTCATCTTTGTCATTCTTGCAATTGTTTAGGCCATCTGGCCCCATAATTCCTGCTAAGGTTCACACCAAAATCTGAGAGACCTATTTCTCTCAAGGTTAGGCAGGTATGGGTCCCAAAAGGCTGCTAATCCTCAGGACCCAAAAGAAAATAAAGGGGACCTTGTTCCTTTGACTTTTTCACGTCTGCTTCATGGTTATAGATGCATGAGATAAGGACATATGGTACCTCGACAGTGGTTGTTCAAGGCACATGATAGGAAACAGAAGCCTACTCTCAGATATAGCTGAAGCTAAAGGTCCTATGGCAATTTTCGGCGGCAATGCAAAAGGGAAAAAAATTGGGTATGTATCAATCACTAGAGGAAGTCTCTCAATCAGTATAGTTTCTCTAGTGGATGGCTTAAAGCACAATCTTTTGAGCATATCCCAATTCTGCGACAAAGGTCTCATCTGCCAATTCTCCTCCAATCAATGTCTCATCAAAGATCGTGAATCCTGCTCAACATTGCTGACCGGTAATAGACAAGGAAACGTTTATGTCGTGGACTTAAACCTTCTAGGGAAATCCTTCAGCCTTTGCCTAGTTGCTAACAACATTCGTGACAACAGTTGGCTTTGGCAGAGGTGTCTCAGTCACCTCAACTTCAAGTACCTCTCCAAGCTCTCCAAAGATGGGCTTGTCAAAGGTCTACCTATGGTGTCTGCCGACCACGACAGAAGTTGCAAAGCTTGCCAACTAGGAAATCTCTCCAAGTCTTCCTTCAAAAGCAAGTCAGTTATGTCAACTTCCAGACCTCTTCAACTTCTTCACATGGATCTCTTTGGACCAATCACTACAGTCAGTATCTTCGGAGACAAATATACACTTGTAGTAGTTGATGACTACTCTAGATTTACCTGGATCGAATCAATGACCTCAAAGGATGAGACATATGATCTAGTCACTACTCTTTTTAGAAGACTTCAAACTCAAAAGCTTGAAGACATAAGTGACATCAGATCAGATAATGGCACTAAATTCAAAAACAATGGTGTTGAAAAATATTTTGATGATCACGGGATCGGCCACAACTTCTGTACTATCGGAACTCCTCAACAAAATGGTGTTGCTGAACGGAAGAATAGAACACTCATTGAAGCAGCAAGAACTATGTTGGCAGAAGCTAGACTTAGAAATACTTCGGCGTTAATTCGCATGTTTTACCCAATCGATCACAGTAAACAAACTCCATAATAAAACTCCATATGAAATATGGAGAGGAAGAGCCCCAAATATAGGATTTCTCAAAATCTTCGGCTGTAAATGTTTTATTCTATACGATGGAAAAGAATATAGAGGAAGATTTGATTCAAAATCAGACGAAGGAATTTTTCTAGGCTATTCCAATCATTGAAAAGCATTTCGCATATTTAACAAAACTTCTTTGAAAATCTTAGAATCTGTGCATGCTACTTTTGATGAATATAATTTATTAAAGCCATGAGTGGCTCCAAATGTTGATGATGATTCTGATGATGTTCAGACAGGTAAAAATAAGAATTCCACCTCTTCTTCATCTCATAATCCTCCAACTGCAGACTCTTCAAGTTCTGCTAAGACAGCACCAGCAGACTTCAACTCTGCTAGTACATTTTACAACCCTTCTGTTGACCCTAAACCTATCTCTTCTGTTCTACCTCAAACACGTTTGCAGATCACTCACCCTTCTTGTTCACCAGAAAATGAAGGTCTCAAAGATCCCATCTCTTCTGAACTTGATTTTGGTTAATCTCCCTTTCTACCCTCTCCAGAATCGTTAAGGGAAGAACTCACCTAAAGTGATCTTCCTCCAGTTGTTATTAAAACAAGAGATCACCCCATCTCTCAAATCATTGATGATCTCAACTTAGTAGTTCGTACGAGAAGTAGTGTTCGAAATGAGACTATGTTTGCCTTCGCATTTGTGTCTGAAATCGAGCCAAAGAAGATTGATGAAGCTATCAAAGACCATTAGTGGATTGAAGCTATGTAAGAAGAGCTAAACCAGTTTGAAAGATGCAAAGTGAGGAGCTTAGTTCAACGACCTACTGGCCATCCAGTCATAGGCACCAAATGGGTATTCAGGAACAAGAGAGATGAAGATGGAAATGTCACCAGAAACAAAGCTAGACTGGTTGCTCAGGGCTACCGACAGGAAGAAGGAATTGACTTCGATGAAACTTTTGCTCATGTTGCCAGATTAGAAGCAATCAGACTCTTTCTAGCCTATGCGTCGTTCATGGACTTCAAAGTATATCAGATGGATGTAAAGAGTGACTTTCTCAATGGTGATCTTCAAGAAACGGTATATGCTGAACAACTTCCAGGTTTTGTCATCCAAGACAAACAGGATCAAGTTTACCGTCTCAAGAAAGCACTCTATGGACTCAAACAAGCTCCCAAAGCTTGGTACGAAACTCTATCTAAGTTCTTAATTGAACAAGGATTCGTGAGAGGAATAATAGACACAACTCTGTTTATCCTCAAGCACAAAGGTCATTCTCTTCTGGTACAAATTTATGTGGACGACATCATTTTTGGATCAACAAATCAAAGCTTATGCAATAGATTCGAGAAGCTGATGCAAAGCAAATTCGAGATGAGCATGATGGGAGAGCTCACCTACTTTCTAGGACTTCAGATTCAATAGACTTCAGACAGGATCTTCATCAGCCGAACCAAATATGTGGCACCCCGCTCCCTTGGTTAGCTCGGTTTGCGTGCCGTACTTGCACTTCTTCCCTTGTTGACACTATGTTTGGTTTGCGAGAGGGTCTAGATGTGTATGAGATACCATATTAAGACCAAAACATTATTAAGAGACTCCATATAGTTGTTGACTTGCTAAAGTCACAAGTCGTGACTCGACGATAGTCGGAATGCGACGCGATTGAAGGTTTGCTTGAGTTTTGTGTTCGTGACATCGGTTTTGTCCTAGACCTTTATAAGATGGTTTATTAACATGTTTAGATGTGTTAGACTTCAAGTTGGAGGTGTTCCTTAAGTCTATCGATGATTTGGAAGCTTTGGAGATAGCGTTCGTCTCTATCGCGTAGTTCGGGGATTGAGTCGTGTAATCGTCTCTCCTTTGGAATTCTTATTTACCTAGTTATTAATCAACTTTCTAGAAGTATTTAAGCTTCTTTATTAGCCCTTAGACTTGCCTTAAAAGTCTCCTTTCATTGCTCGTTCAATTACGAGTTCATTCGTCGTTCCGGTTGCACGTTGTTGCACCTCTTCCCGGTTTCGCTCTGAGTTGTTCCGGATGGTTTTCGGGTGTGTTTCCGACTTGTTTTGAGTTGGGTTATACCTTAGAATGGTTGCCCATGAGTTTGGGACCATTTAGGACATGTTTAGACCAAGTTCAGGTTTGGACGATGCGTCATCGAGTCGATCACCGGGGACAATCTTGAGAGCATTGCAAAATTGAACATTAGCTTCCAGAAGTCCAGGCGCCCGCCTGGCTATATGTGAGGCGCCCACCTCAAGTGCTGGTTGCACCTACGGAATTTTTCTCTGTTTTGCTGTTTTACGAATTTTTCTCCTAAACACCTATTCAAAACCTTTTCTAAACCACACTTAAACCTCCCTAACCCTCCTTACTTATACCCTAACATCTCTAACTAGTTTTAAGAGTGGATTAGTGAGTGATTGAGTGGATTAAACAAGCCCAAAATCAGATATTTATCAACCACATCATGTTGACACTTGTCCCACTCAGATTTTAAACCCATATACACCACAATCTGATGTTTTGACCCTCATTCTTCTCCCTCACTCTCCAAAAACGGGATTTCATTTCTCTCAAGCTCTCCCATGACTTCTTGAAGCTCTCATCTTCATCCTCCATGATCCATCCTCCATTTGCTCAAGCCACCTCCATAAGAAGTGTAGAGCTTGAAGAGTAGAGCATTTCCTACCGATTAGTTTTCTTCCTTGCTTTCTTGGGTGTAGAATACAAGTAAGTTACTTCTTCTCCTTTTGATTTTGTACTCATTGATCCTAAGGAAAACAAACTCTATGCTATTTGAGTTCAATGAGTACACATACTTGCTTGCGTGATTTTTAAGTTGTGATTTGAGCATGTGAACTTGTTAAAAGCATATGTAGGATGACTTATATGATTGTTGAAGTATATTGTTACTCTTCATCTTGTGTTTCTAGTATTGTGAGCATGCTAGAAATCATGTTTACATTTTATTTGGGGTTTATTATGAAAGTACTCCTAAGTTTGGGACTTTGGATGTGTGATCTCACTAGATATCATGAGTATGACCATTTAATTGAAATTATGTGAGTTATAAGATGGGTATATGATTATGTGAGTTTTATGAATTTTAGGGCTTGATAATCAAGCCCGAATTATTGGAGGAATTGTTGTTAATTAAAGTGGGTAGTAATGTGTAGGATGATTTGAATAATGTTGTGTGTTGGGAGAAATGAGTTATCCCTTTGTTAAGGTTTTTATGAATTTTGGGGCTTCGGAATCAAACCCGAATGAATTTTAGTGTTTTGTTATATAATTGAATGGAGTGTTAATTTGGGGATTTATGATATATATAAATAATGAAATGTAGTTCTAAGACTCAACGGAGTCGTTACAAGTTCAATAACATGCTAATAACCGTTGGGATGAATTCCTACGATGTTCGGGTTTTGGTTGGTTATGATTGCGAGTACCCGAGCATCTCAATTTGTGTCCAATTGAGACACCTACGTTATAGAGATTTATTAGGGGAATTATTTAGAGCGTGCTCGGGAGAGCACGGTACGTTAAAGACCAACCTATGGTCTCGAGTATGGTTGAAAAATAATTGTTGAGCGAGTTCTCACTTTTGGGAATAATTGATTGGTTACACATGAACGTACTTGTGGGTTATGACTACGGTGTAGTCTTTGGTTTGATTTTAGTAGAGGTCCATTATAGACCTCATAATATGATTCTTGGTGGGTTTATACTATTCTTGATTTAATTGGTGACTTGAGATCTTTTAAGATTAATTGGCTGTGAGCAATGTATTTGCCTTGACTTGATTTATGGTAGAGAATAATAACCTATTTGGTCGGATGAGTTCGCTCTTGTCGAATTCATTCCTTATTTGTTTATATTGAGTAAATACATACTTGAGCATTTGGTCGGACGGGTTCGCTCTTGTCGAATCTGATCCTTATTTGGTCTTTACGAGTAAACATCTACTTGTGCATTGCATTAAGTCCAGCAGGCACTATTTGGTTAGATTTTTATGTCAGGGTGGGACGATACATCGCCTATACGAATCGTCAGATTCGTATTCGCTATGGATCGCCGTACCTGGGACCTCACACACCCCTCCATTGTAGGCCGCAATGGGGAAGTAGCCCCTTTGCCGTAACAATACGTGCGGTCCAGGCTGCTATCAGCCGGCGGAGTTCGGTATATCGATGCGAAGACACGAGCATCGTAGTCACGATATTGGATAACAGTGTTTTTCTTGCAGGAGCTACGTAGCGGCCGGGCCCATAACATATCCTATTGTGATGTTTAATACTCGCACTTATGTGAATAACGTGCTAAGTTCAAATTTGTGATCATTGAGGGTTGGACCCATGTTGTGATCATTTGAGGGTTGGACCCATGGTTTTATTATTAAGGACTAGGCCCATATTCTGGTTGTACATGATTATTGTTGGTATACTATTAAGATGCCATGATTTTATACATGCTTGTGCATTATGTCATGTCACGCCATGCTATGCCATACATTTGCATTTAGTAACTTACTTGGTCATTATGACTCATTCCGTGTGTTTGTTTTCCTTAGTTTTTGCAGTAAACTCGTTAGTGCGTGTTGCAGCTTCGGGTGCTTGTTGGATAGCAGGTGGTCATCCGGGCAATAGCTTGGAGTTATTATTATTATTATTATTATTGTATTTATCATCTTGTGAGATACGGATGTAAAGTTATGTAAGCTTTACTTGGGTAGTTATGTTAGTATTTTATTGTCATTTATTTTTGGGACCCGACTTGTTTGGTCGAGCTATTGTATTTATTTAGAAGTTTATTCCGTTGTCTTCCCGAGCAAGGTTTTAGCTCGCGTATCTTAGTGTTGTTGTTATTGTCATCTCCGACGACTTTAGTCATGAGATTTTGGTTTAGTTTTTAGTGTTTAATCTCTTATTCTTTTAGTTGATTTGTCCCTCCGGCATGTTTTAGCCGTTGAGTGGTTGTTTACCAGGTTGGTATTTTGGTTGCTTCGCCGGCCTTAGGTTGCCGATGGTTTGTTGCCCGTATGCAATGTTGCGTCACGCGAGTCGTAGATTTTTCGAGAGATAGTTGTCTCTCAGCCTTGTATTCTTTGGTTTAGAATTATAAGCTTCGGTCCCACTTATGATTCGCTTCCGCATGTGTTGATTTTTATTATTCTGTATCGCCGTTATGGCCTTACATTCATGTTTTGAGCTAGTAAGCTCATTGTTTTGACTTGCACCATTATGATTAGTAGGTGCTTGTCCATCTTTTAGTCTGTCTTCACGGCACGACCTTGGGATTTCGCATTGGAGTCCGGGTCGGGCTGTTACACTTGGTATCAGAGTTATAGCTTAGCTATTTCGCCAGGATAGGTTCCTTGACCTAGTTTGGGTTAGGTTTATTGTTGAGTTATTAACGCTGAGTGTTCTTTGTAGGCGTATTATGTCAGGAACATGGCTTGGAGCTAGTTCTAGTAGATACGATTCGGATACAACTCGTTGCGACGAGAGGGGAAAGAATGTTAATGATCCGCGTGTGACTCCTCAACAAATGTTTGGATTGAAAGACGATTCTACTGTTCTTGCAAGGTTCTTGAAGTTGGAACCGGAAAGTTTTGATGGAAAGTCGGATACTACTAAGGTGAAACATTGGCTAGAAAGCATAGAGAAGATCTTTGTAGTTTTGGGTTGTACATCATAAGAAATGGTGACCTTAGCTGTGTTTAGATTGGATGGTGCGGCCGAGCATTGGTGGTTTGAATTACGAGATCGTTGGAGACGGCATGGAGTGCCTCGAGTGTGGGAGAACTTTGTCAAGGAGTTTATGGTGCGGTTTAGTCCGGCAGTAATTCGAGAAAGAAGAGAGATGGAATTCCTAGTGTTAGAACAAGGAGATATGACCGTGGCTCATTATTCAACAAAGTTTGCAGAGCTGGCTCGCTATTGTGGTTACTTGGTACCGGATGAGGCTAGGAAGACCGAGAGGTTTGTGAAAGACCTGAGGACGAAATATCGTAGGCAGCTTATTCCATTACAGCTTACGGAATACCAAGGGGCTGTGGATCGTGCACATGCTATGGAGTTGGACATCGAGAAATACGCTCAAAAGAAAATATCGAAGACTAATAGAAGCAATGATGTTAAGAGAGGACAGTCGGCACCTCAAACAGTTAGTCAAGGAAAGGTGCGTTCGGGTGGCCGGAGTGGTGTTACTACTTCTACTCGGAGAAGACGAGGTGACGAGTTGACATGTAACTTTTGTAAGAGGACAGGACACACCGAGGATAGGTGCTGGGGTACAACAGGAAAATGCTTTGCTTGTGGTGGCGATCATGTTCATAAAGATTGCCCAAGGATGAGAGTTAGTCAGTCTGGGAGTACTAGTCAACAATCCAGTGGCTCCAAGAGAGATGGTGACGGTCAGCCTAGAGTTTGAGGCAGTGTGCGCGTGGCAGTTGGCCATTACGAAGTTTTGAGACCTATCCGAAATAGGAAGGTACATTCTTGTATATATGTATATATTATATCGTTGTTACTATTATCGTTATTATGAGTATGCGATTAAATCGGTAGCTCATGTGCATTCATACATACATTACATGGTGTATTGTGTAATATTGGTTATTTGCTTGATCGGGAATAATACCCCAATCTGAGATCAATATATGATATGGTTCGTTTTGTAAATTACCGGTAGGTAATCGTACGTTGTGTATTGATTCTTGTTTAGTCTATATATATATAAGACTATGCTAAATATAGAGTTGTGGTTCTGTGTGGTTATATAAAAAGGGCCATAGTATGTATATGTATATGTATATATATATATATATATATATATATATATATATATATATATATATATATGAAGTATGAATCGTGTGATGATACTTAATTGGTTTGGAATGATATTTGTATATTCTACGGAAATATGTTTAATATGATGAATATTATTGTTAGTGGTTATTATGCGAGTAGAATACACTCGATTAAACGAAGTTAAAGCTGCGATTTATCGGTGCTGATTTCAACAAGACGGGAGAGATTGACGTCTCACCGCGAGTATTGAGACGTTAACGTTGTGTTAGGATGCTTAGAGTGCATTGATTGTAGACTTGGTCTAGAGCCTAAGAAAGGATAGTCTTGTGGAGTATAGACGTTACGAGTATCGGTGAACTTGTCGATTCATTGTGATTACTAGGAAATTATCTTGGTTGAGTGTACTAGGTACACGAGTTTGTGGTAGCTATGATTGTTGTTTGCAAAGGTAATAGACCTTGTTACTTGGTTTGATTTTATTCAGTTATGTGCATTAGTTGTAGGAAACACCAACTTGATGCATTTACATTGTGGTATGTTAAATTCTCATTTCATAATTATTATCTCCTGCTCATTCATTTCACTAGCATAGGAGATCGCTTGAAGGATGCTTAAAACTTTATTCATGAACCTTGCATCCTT
>JABEVN020001444.1:0-24882 GCA_013146195.2 Codonopsis lanceolata
GGGTAATTGTGAAATAACTTCTATTTTAGCCTTATCGACTTCAATGCCTTTATTAGACACAACATGCTCTAAGACAATTCCATGTTTTACCATGAAATGACTCTTCTCCCAACTTAAAGTTAAATTTGTTTCACATCATATTTTTAAGACTGATGTAAGATTTTATAGGCAATGATCAAAAGATTTTCCAAAAACTGAAAAATCATCCATGAAAACTTCAACACATCTTTCTACTAAATATGAGAATATAGATATCATGCATCTTTGAAAGGTAGCTGGTGCATTACATAGTCCAAAGGGCATTCTACTAAAAACAAAAGTACCAAAAGGACATGTAAAGGTTGTTTTCTCTTGGTCTTTGGGTGCTACAGAATTTGTTGTAACGAAAACCATCAAGAAAACAATAGTACTCATGACCGGTTATCTTTCAAGGATTTGGTCAATAAATGGCAGGGAAAGTGGTCTTTCCTAGTTGCCGTATTTAGTTTCTCAAATCAATGTACATTCTATAACCAGTGATAGTTCTTGTAGGGACTAATTCATTTTTTTCATTTTTAACTACTGTAATTCCTGAATTCTTAGGAACTACCTGAATTGGACTAGCCCATTTACTGTCTGAAATTGGGTAAGTTATACCTGCATCTAGAAGCTTAAGGACTTCTTTTCTTATAACTTCTTCCATGTGAGGGTTAAGTCTTCTTTGTCATTTTCTTGAAGGCTTACTACTTTCTTCTAAATGTATTTTATGCATGCACATAGAAGGACTAATTCCTTTTAAATCAGCTAGGGACCATCCTATGGCTTCTCTATGTGTCCATAAAACTTTTAACAAACTTAAGTTTTTCTTGTTCTTGGCTTAAATCTGCTGCTATTATAAGAACCCATTTTCTCGAAGTTTAATTGTTTCTTCTTCTTTAACCTCCTCATTATTTTCTTGCTTAACATCTTCATTATTTTCTACTTTTTCATCCTCTACCTCTATTTCTTCAAAAAGAGATTTTAAAATCTCTACTTCTTCTTCTTCATTAATTTCATCCTCTATTTTTTATGTTTTATCAAAATTACTTTCTGATTCTGATTCTTTTTCCATATTATTTTTATCCTTATTTTTAAGAGCTTGTAATTTTTCTCTTTCTTGTCTTTCTTCTTCTTCTATTTCTTTTTCTATTTCTTCAATGTCAATTTTATGGGAGGGATAGGACTATCATCATAAACTATAAATACATGTTTCTCATAGTCGTCATCCTCATTACTTTCTTCAAAAGTTTGAGTTGTTAATTTTTTGATTTCATCTATGGAGAAACATTGATGACTGTGTTTTATAAGCAGTTATTTGGTATTATTTCAACTTAAATTATGCTATTTCTCGAGGTTTTTGTTGTCTAATATGTGTTTTAGTGTTGTTTTATAGTTTTAGGGACTTTTGAAACAATTGTGCAAAATATAGACACTTTATGCTGAATTAAAGATTTTAGGGACCAAAGTGCTATTTCTGGAAACTTAAAGGCAAAAGCTGAAAATCAGCTTTTCAAAATCCCAATTCAGCCGTGTGTTTCAAAGGAATTTTGTTTCTATTTGAACTCCTTTTAGTATTTTAATTATAATGTATCTCCTTTTCCTCCTTGTTGTAGGATTAATTAGGTATAAATAGATCCCTTTAGTTAGGAAAAAAAGGAGAGAGAAGTTTTGTATTATTTTTCTTTGTCTATGAAGAAAGATTCTCCAAGAATGGTTCAAGGTTTTGTACTTTCAATTATGGAGAATTAATTACATAATCTAGGAATTGGAGGTAACTTGTATCGAATCTATTGTTTTATATTAATTTTTATTCATTTAATTCTTGTTGATTGTGATGTTTATCAATCCCTCTATTATTTCGCTTTGAACAAATGAATGTAATCGCAAATAATAAAGGCCTAGAGGTGCGGATAACTGCATGACCAATGTGCATATGTCGTACACTAGCTCACCATCACAATAAATTGGACATATCGATGCACGAGAGTGATAAGTTAGGACCAGGTTCATTCATAATCTAGGTGACAGATAGATTACATGTTCTTGTGCTTAGAATATAGAATAGATGAATGTTGCGGGGATGGAGGCTGAACCAATAGTTCAACAGACTATATCTATCTTTTGTAAACGAACCCAAGAAATTGAATGATAATTATTTTGAATTAAACAATAGAATAGATACAAGTGAATCCTAATTCTTAGGTGATTTACAAATCTTTGATTTATCTCATATTTATATGCTTTGTTAGCTAGATTATTTTATTGCTTTCTAGTTAATTTAATTTATAAAAACCAAAAACCCCATTAGTTATTAATTGCTTTATTTTAATAGATTAGTTAAATTTACGATAATCAAATCTAAATCTCTGTGGTTCGACCCTTACTTCCCAAAACTATTCTACAATAGTCTTGTCCACTTGCAAGGAAAATAAATTTAAAATAAGACATCGATCAAACATGCATTCATGTCACTAGGTCTATTCATAGCATCAAAAACAGATATTTCGACAGTTTCACCTAGGACTGACATTGAAAGTTTACCATTTTTAACATTTATCATTGTATTGGTAGTGGCCATAAAAGGTCTGCCTAACAAGATAGGAACTTCATTATTTGTGCATATTTTCCTTTCCATCTCTAGAACCACAAAGTCGACTGGAATGATTAGTTTATCAACCTGAACTAGGATATCTTCCACTGTTCCCAAAGGATGTTTAACTGAACGATCAGCTAATTATAAGGACATATTAGTGGGTTTTAGTTCTCCTAACCCTAATTGTTTATAGACCGCAAAAGACATCAAGTTAATACTTGCTCCTAGATCTAGCATGGCTTTCATCTTTTTAGAGCTTCCCAAAGAGACTTGGATATTAAAGCTACCAGGATCTTTTAACTTAGGGGGAAGTTCGGGTTGTAAAACAGCACTTACGTTTTCAGAAACAATAATTTTCTCATTGTTTTCAAATTTGTGTTTCTTAGAGTGAAGATCTTTGAAAAACTTAGCATAGGTTGGAATATTTTTAATAACGTTAAGCAAAGGAAGATTAACATTCACCTTAGATAACATATTATAAATTTCCAAAAATTGTTTGTCCATTCGGTTTTTCATGAGTCTTCTTGGAAACGGAATTGGAGGAACATATGGTGGTGGAGCCACATAAGGTTCCTCTTCTTCTTGTTCTATCTCTTTTTCTACTTCTACTTCTTTTTCTTTATTTTGAACTTCTACTTCTACCTCTTGATTAGTTGTTTGATTATCTTCATTGTTATCTTTTTCAACTTCTTTCTCAGAATTATCTACTTCATCAGGCACATTAGAAGATTGAACAGGATCACTTACCTCTTCACCTATTACTTTACCGCTTCGCAAAACAGTGATTGATTTTGCTTGCTCGGTTTGGCTAGGGAACTTCCCTTCTTCTCTTTTCTCGGTCTCGGATTGTGCAATGTGCTTCTTCAAATTTTCAACTTCTTCAAGTAAATATTTTATCAGTACAGCTTGACCTTTACTTGTTCCATCTTGTTTTGGAACTTCTTCAATTCTCAATTGACCTTGATTTGGAAATTGTTGAGGTTGTGGTTGTTGAGGCTGAAATTGTTGAGGTTGTAAAGGTTTATTTCCTACCCAAGAAAAATTAGGATGATTCCTTCAACCAGGATTATATGTGTTTGAGTATGGATCATTCCTTGGTCTTTGAGGGTATACGTTCATGGCATTAGCCTGTTCAGCATACATAGCACTTGATGGGAAAAAATTAGTAGCATGAGAATATAATCCACATAAAGCACATGCTTCTTGAATTGGCCAATTTTCAAATTGAGCTTGTGTATCTGATTTTTCTTGAACTTGATATAAACTCCTACTTTTACCTCTTGCACTTTTCTGTTGAGAATTTATACTTAACATCTCAAATAATTCCTCTAGTGCATCTGGTGTCATTCTATTAATAGAACCACCAGCTGCACTATCAACCATAGTTTGTAAACCTGGCGAAAGACCATGATAAAATTGAAGTACTAACACATGTTGAGCCAGATTATGATGAGGACACATAATGAGCAGATTTTTAAATCTATCCCAAGACTCATGGAATGTTTCACCTGGTTCATTCTGGAATGACATGATTTGTTTTCTATATTCAGTAAGAGATGCATGCTTATAATATTTACTCATAAACAAATCATAAAGTTGAGCCCAAGTATAAACACTACTAGGTGTTAGATTCATAAACCATCGCTTTGCCAACTCTTTTAATGCACTGGGAAAGTATTTCATTTTTACTTGGTCTTCAGTCAACCCTCCTAAACGAAAAGTACTCATCATATATTCATAATCTCTTAAGAAACTTACAGGATCTTCGTGAGGCATTCCATGAAAAGAAGGTATAGCATTAAAATAATGGCCTTTTAATTCGAAATTCCTTACTGCTTCTGGTAAGACTAGACATGATGTTACTACATTTAGTGAAGGTCTACTGAAATCATTAATAGTTCTTTGATTCACGACTACTTCCATATTTCTTCTAGCAGGCTCTTCTTCTCTTTGATTCACATTAACCGGGTGAACCGGATTTTCAGGATTTTGATTAATATTATCCATTGGAGGATCAACCAGAGGATCCTCTTGATTCAATTGTTCTTGATTATCAGGCTAGGTTGCTAGATTTTCAAGCTCTTCTTGATTCCTTCTAATATTATTTATGTCTTGATTCAGTTCTACCAGTTGAGGATTCAAAGATCTACGACCGTGTATAAAATAAATAAAGCAATTTTAAAACAACTAACTATTAAAATAAAATAAAATAAAATCTTTTTGTATTTTTTTAAAAAACTGAAAATTGAAATTAAATTAAAAATTACGCTACCAACAAACTATGTAAACTAGCTTGTCCCCGGTAGTGGCGCCAAAAACTTGATCGATGTCATATTTTAATTATTTTCCTTGCAAGTGGACAATACTATTGGAGAATAGTTTTGGGAAGCAAGGGTCGAACCACAGAGACAAGAAGATCACAAATAGTACGATTTATTGATAGCAATTTATTAATCTAAGGGGGTTTTTATATTTATTCTATTCTAAACTAACTATTATTATTCTTATTTAACTAATTAGCAGCAATTATAGGTTATGAAGTTCTTATGGTGGATGGCAATCTTGGATTATGGTTTCACTTGTATCTCCTCTATGCTTAATTTTAATAAAGTATCATTCAATCTCTTGGGTTCGTTCACAAAATATAGATATAGCCTGTTGAATTACCGTTCAGTCTCCATCTTCAAATAATCCATCCATTCTATATCCTAAGCACAAGAACATATGATCTAACTGTCACTTAGGTCATATATGGAACATGGCCCTAACTTATCACTCTCGTGCATCGATATGTCCAATTTATTGTGATGGTGAGCCAGTGTACGACATATGTACATTGATCATGCAGTTATCCGCACCTCTAGGCCTTTATTATTCACAATTACATTCATTTGTTCAAAGTGAAATAATATAGGGATTGATAAAAACCACAATCAACAAGAATTGAATGAACATAAATATAAATTAAAGCATAGATTCGATACAAGTTACCTCCCACCTCCTAGATTAATGAAGATTTAGTTCATCCTTGAAGATGAACAACACATGGAGATGAATGAATTCATGAATCGATCTTCAATACTTGTAATTACAATAACTAATTATGTTATACAACCTAAAATCTATTCTAAAGCTATGGAAAACTAATTTTTAACCGTCTCCAGCCGTTTCTAACCGTCCTATGCTCTGACTACCGACCTCTATTTATACCAGGGAGTTGTATTACAATTAGATCTCTTGTGAAAACGCAAAAACGAGCATTCTGACTACCTTGCGATCGCAAGGTCTAAGACACCTTGCGTCCGCAAGGTCCTTCAATAATTCGGGGTTGAGCTTCTGAAGTTTCTGTCCACCTTGCGGAGGCAAGTTCTACTGCACCTTGCGACCGTAAGGTTCCCAGCTTGACTTTTCTTCTTTTCTTCTTCATTTTTACACTCTGACCCCTTCTTGGAATTTTCACCAGAAATCCTTATAATTTGCATACTTTCACTTAAAACCCTGAAACTCACAAAATCACTAGAAAACGCATATCAGTAGCCAAAAGCCTCGTGAAATAGCTCAATTTAAGTCATAGAAGCATAGGAAATCAACGTATAAAATACATCGATCAAACAACATATGGTAAGTTATAAGCATATATTCTTAAATGGTAAATCAAACAAGCCTAAAATAACATTCAACAAAAACCATGCGCTATAAAAATTTAAATCTATATGTATATTTAAAGTTGGTGATGAGCACTATGGTTGTGCCATCACATCACCTTTTGATAAATCTTCATTGTAAAACATTCATGTGGTGGTTTAAAAACTTTTGGTTTTCTAGTCATTAACTAATAATAATATGTAATAATAATCAATATGATAAGGGGTATTAGTATTAGAGTATATAACTTCTCCTATTACCAACGAGCTCTAGCTCAACTGGTACTGTTCACTTCTCCTAACGGAGAGGTTGGGTGTTCGAGTCTCACTAGAGACACCCTGGACTTTACAACTCTCAGTAGAGAGGTCGGGTGTTCAAGCCTCTTCAGATGCATCGTTGTTGTTAAAGCCTTATCCAAAGGTCCCATTTAGCTACTCACTTATCTTAACGGAGAGGTTGAGTATTCAAGCCCTACCAGAGGCACCCTGGTACTTAACTACTCTCAACCGAGAGGTTGGGTGTTCAAAGCCACACCAGAGGTACCATTTGTTCGAGTCACACCAAAGACATCATATATATATAATTGTAGCCTTTCAAGGCATTAAAATAATTAAAAAAAATTAAGGGTTGGGGTACGGTCTATGTCCTCTCCAACCTTTTAAAAAATTAAAAAAAAAAATATATATATATATATATATATATATATATATATATATATATATATCAATATATCAATAGTAGAAGGCTTATATTTAAAAAACTTTTACAACTAACATTAGTTCTAACCAATGTGGGATGAAACTCTTCAAGGTGGGTCGTTACTTCTAATGACTCACTTTTAACACCATACTTTAAGTCTTTGTATCTTATTCATCAAAAACTTGATTTGGACAAAGAAATATATCATTTCGATGCTCTTGCCGGGTAGAACACATTTACACAATTACTTTTGCCAACAAACAAATGACACGTAAAGAAATTCGTGTCTCTAGTTGCACAATTTATTTCACAAAAAACACTATTTTTTTAACAGGTATTATACTTTAAGTCTTGATATCTTATTCATCTAAAACTCGATTTGAAAAAATAAATATATCATTTCGATACTCTCATCGAGTGGAACACATTTGCGCAATTACATTTGACAACAAAAATGACACTTAAAGAAATTCGTGCCTTAAGTTGCACAATTTTTTTTTCACTAAAAACACTAATTTTTCAACAATAGAAGAGATATATTTCCCTATTGGTTAGAAATTGATATTTGTTTTAAAAATAGTATTATTAAGTACCAATGGAAGTGATGTATCTTACTTTGGTTGGAAAGTGATGTTGGTTTTCAAAGTCATTTGATAAAAGACTTCAATCATTATTACCAATAGAAGATGTATATTTCACATTGGTTAGAAAATGATGTTGATTTTAAATTATTTTATATTATTACCAAAAAAAGAGATGTATAGTACATTGTTTAAAAAAAATGTTAAATTTGAAAGTCTTAAGACTAAAAACTTTCACTTTTACATGATATGTATCACACATTGGTTACAAAATATTCTACTATTATTACCAATAGAAGAGATGTATCTCACATTGGTTAGAAATTGATATTCTTTTAAAAATACTATTATTAATTACCAATTGAAAAGATGTATCATACATTGATTAGAAAATGATGTTGGTTTTCAAAATCTTTTGATAAAAGACTTCTACCATTATTATCAATAGAAGATGTATATCTTATATTGGTTAAAAATGATATTGATTTTAAATTATTTTAGATTATATATAAGACTTTTACTATTATTAGCAATAGAATATATTCACACACACACACACACACACACACACACACACACACACACACACACACACACACACACACACATATATATATATATATATATATATATATATATATATATATATATATATATATATATCACATTTGTTATAAATTGATGTTTATTTTAAATTACTATTATTACCATAAAAGAGAAACCTTACATTGGTTAAAGAGTGATTTTTATTTTAAAAGTCTTAAAATAAAATGATTTCTACTTTTATCATCAATAAAAGAGAAGAGAATATATGTATCTCATTATATAGAAAGAGATATTGGATTTATATTTTTTTAAATAAAAAACCTTCTACTACTATTACCAAATGATGAAATGTATTCCACATTGGTTAAAGAGTGATGTAGGTATTAAAAGTCTTTTTATAAAATGCTTAATATATAGTAATAGAAAAAAATATGCATTTCACACTGGTTAGGAAAGTTATATTGATTTAAAATGTTTTTAGATAATGTATCTTACATTGGTTACTGATGCATCCAAAATTATCGTAGGACACACTGGGCTTCCTTGACTGGATATCTAGCTTTCAATCTATCGGAAATCACCAAGGCTCGACTCTGCAAACAAGTAAAAAACTGTGAACTAGGCATGGGCACTCCCTACAAAAGCCCTCCGGCGTGAGAGTTAACTTAGCGATTAGCTTGAGCAAACAATTTGACAGAGTTTAGGCCAGTATTCAGAATCACATACCTCCCTCCTTTGTTTAGAGGGGTTTTTATAGCTGGTGCCGGAGAGTAACTACCCATTAAGCGTGGTGGCATGCCTGGCGGGCACATTAACTGCCACATTAAATACCACGTTCATCATAACGGTCTCATCATGGTAATGGTGGCGAGTTTCTCGGAGTAATTGCCCACATTCAAGACAACCGTTTCCTTCATAAGCGAGCATGGTAAGTCCTGCTCGGTGCATACTTCTACCCGCTGGGTAAGTCCCCAGCTCGCTGCAACCTTGCCCGCTGGATGCTAAGCCCCTAGCTCGCTGTCTGTTTCTCAATGGTCTGAATCTTAGATTGCACGTGTGCTGCTCGTGACTGGTGGCTGCGTGCCGAGCACATGACTTGTATCTTGGGCCTATTGGGCCGAGCAGCTTAGTAGCCCCCTGCTCCTTGTCTATTGAGTATCTATGCTCGGAGCGAGAAGGACAAACTTGAATCCCCGGGCCAAATCACTTGAGATGTATCTTTTCATGAGTGCATCTAATTGTCTGCGATCCGTCGTTATGAAAAGGATGCCAGCCCAAAGGACTTTGAAGGGACGGGCCGCCATCTGCCGCTATAAGCTCCCACACGGGCTCGTTTCCCAACAAATCATTAAATGCTGCTTCGATTCTCGAGCCCTAATGATGAAATTTCCTCGGAGTATCCCAACTGACGGTTTCTTCCAATAGAAAAGCGAAAATCCCTCCACATTTCAAACTTTACCGTTTCAAACAACTTCAAACAACATCAGAACTAGAAAGAACTCCTCTCATTTCTACATTTGGTGACAACATCAGTCCCGGAACTACTTGTTTCTATACTCAAGCCGCGCAAACGAAGCTTCCAAGATCTTCAATTAAACTCTTCCACATCAACATGTATTTCTTCAATCATTATCAGTCTCTTTGCAATTTTTGTCCATATTTTTATCGCTAGAATCCCAAATTAGGGTTCAACTGTGACGACCCGACCCGGATCCCAAGACGAAATCCCAAGGTCGTGCCGCCAAGGAAACAAATAACAATACACAAGTAGCAAATAATGGGTAGGGCCATAACGGCGATACACCGACAACTTAAAACACATGCGGAAGCAAATGAAATAAAACAGTGGCGCCCGAGCTAACAAGCTCAAACTAAAACAACCAAAGAGATGATTAATCTCTCGGTCCAAAAATTCGACTCGCGTGCCGCAACATTGGGCACGTAGGACAAACTCCCTGTTATGCAATTCAAATATATAGCATAAAATAAAATCAAGTCATCGGCGAAACTACGGCCGGAACCCAACATTAAACTAAGTCTAAGACTCTAGTCTAACAACTCAACGGCTAAACACATGCCGGAGAACAAACATATTAATAACTAGCAATATAGCATGCTAAACAATTTTTCACCAATAAACCAAGCGCGACTAAAACTTGTCGGCTACCAACAACATGAGTACTAATAATAATAAGTACTAACAACCAAAAACATATGAAAGTTTAACTACCAACATACATCAAGCACGACTTCTACTTGTCGGCTGCCAAAAGAATATCTAGCAATATAATTACATCATCCAATGCACATAAAGGTTTGCTACCCAATAATGAAGTTTACATAACTTCATTCTTCCCAACGACCTCACCAAAAGCAAAAGAACAACTATGTAGCAACCTTTCCAAAAGAATCCCTTGCCAACGAAACCTCCTGGATTTACTTGGATCCGCTCGCACGACTCGGATCTAGGGAAACACAACCAACAAATAAAAGTAAGTCACGATGACTTAGTAAGTTACTAACCATAACTTCCTATCATGGCATAATGCTCAATCATAAAATATGTCATGCTATCGTCATGAAATAACCGTATATAAATTCATGTCATGGCATCCATGCTCGACATTAAATAAACATGTTATCGTTAAAGTATAACATCTCGTCATAAAACCATGTCAAGGCATTTTAGTCCTAAACAACAATAATTATACCTTTGGCAATAAAACCATTCCCATAATATTCATGTGGTAGCATATATGCTTAACAACTTAAATCAATATGTTATCTATTAAGTATAACATGTAAGAAACCATCACAAGCATCATATCATATCCAAGTCCAACAAGCACGTTATTTACTTAAGCACTTGTGAAACAATTCATATATATAAGGGATATGATACCATTACCGAAAATTCCTCCGCGCGTGTCGCTCCTGCAAAAACACGCAAAACCCTTATGTGCCCTCGATATCCCTCTCGTAGATATCGACGCCCCGAGACAGCCTCCGCCGAGTTCCATAGTTATCAAAGTCATGTGTATTACTACAACTAAGATAAACTACTTCCCCACCGTGGCCATCGATGGAGGGGTGTGTGCAAACAAGACGGCGATACATCGCGATCACGAATCCCATAATTCGTGAAGACGATGTATCGCCCCACCAAAGACTCAATGCATCGACGCCACCGGACTTAAAACCCAAGCACAAGTAATATATACTCATATGCTCAAAACAAGTAGGTAAACACTCTACTATCAAACTAGTCATGCAATTCATTCACAACTAGCAAAAACATCATAACCGAGAATCATATAAGCTCTCATAATCAAGTGTGCTTCACACACTTCAAAACTTCTTGGAGGCTCGACCTCCATGAATTCTACCCAAAATTCCGTAGGACTTAAAATTATAGTTCCTAGGATGCATACTAACCCAAAGGTTAACTCCGTTGAGTTCAATCTAAGTTTTCCGAAAATTCAAGGATTAGAAGCTTAGGCTTCATTAACCCCCTATGTTCATAACCATCGCCCAAAACCACAATCCCAATGTTCAACATACTCACATAAACCCAACAAACTAATTAACAATGAAACTTAGAATAATTTAGCCATCTTGTGCATAATATCATCCAAGTCATCAAACCAATCATAACATTCAATTCATGATTAAAATTCACAACATGGTTCAATATGTTCTATTAAGCTTGTAAAACATACTAATCAAGCTAACATCATTAGATTGCAAGCTAAAACCAAAATTAGGGCAAATTACCCTCCAAGCATCTCAACCAAACTAACATAAATCTTCATGAAAAATCAACATAATCAAGTTCATTAGGCAATTTAGAACATCAATTTCACATAGACATGGTCTCACATAGGCCAATCAAGCTCTAACAAAATCTTGAAATCCTAGGGTTCATACATTTCTAGAAACCCTAACAATGGCTTCCATTGACCCACATAGCACACATGGTTGATTCCCTAGGGTCAATGGAGCCTAAAAAGAAGGGGAAGGAAGGTAGAAACTTACCAAAAACTCAGCCCTAAAACCAGAATTTTCGGATTAGAAGAGGGTGTCTTCTCTTCAACTCTTCTTCAAACTTGTTGGTAGATTGGGGAAGAAGAAGACCCTACCAATGGACACCAAGCTTGGCCCCTTTGAAACCCTAGAATCACCTTCACTCAAGCTCCTCCCAGGTCTCCTTGAGGGCTTGAAGAAATCGCAAGAGGAAGAAGCTGTAATCTGTTTTGGTCGACCAAGGGAAGAGTGCGGCTGAATTGGGGTTTTTATATGGGGGATTAGTTGCTCTAATTAAGTCACTAATTACCCCCTAATCTCCTAATAGGTGTTTAGGATTAGTGTTAGGCTAATTAGGTTGGTTTAGGATGGGTTTAAAATGGTTTAATGAGTCAAACTTTCGGACAGAATGCAAAAAGGGCCAAAAATCCGACATTCTGCAAACAGGACCCCTTGCGGTCGCTTGGCTTCAAGAGGATGCGACCGCATCCAAGTATTTCCAGCAATTAGGGTTTTCTGCTTTCCTTGCTCGATCTCGGCCTCTCCCGCGTGCGTTCTCGAGTCCTTCCAAGCCAAAATTGGTCTACTATTCAACCTTAATATCCTCTAATCTATAACCAAAGGATTCAAGTCTCAAACCTCATCAAAACAGGGCCAAGAACTCAGGCAGAACTCGCCCGACGACGGCCCGGAAAAGTGAAACTGAAAAGGGTTTTCGCTAGAATCCAACTAGCAACCAAACCGTCGATGCAACTAGCATCTAACCAACATCCAAGGCATGTTAATGTTGTTTTAAATGCCCTTTAACAATAATCCATGAAGTTACAACATAAGTCTTAAACCCGAGATTCAAAGCATCTCGCGAAAGAGAAGTGCATACATGCATCTCAAACGACGTCAACGATCATGCTATTGACTCTAAACATATACGGGAGCTAAATGAACATGTTTATGATGATTATAAGAGTATGAGTTCATGCATAACACAAGCAACAACATAAATCAGGGTTTTACATCAACAATGCCGTCTGGATACATATGACCTCTGTTGCAATTAATCTGTTATAGACTTAGGGCTAAAAAATCTATTTGAAAACTTAAGCTTTTGATACCTGTTTCCTCTCTGTCCATCTTGTTCCCCTATCTGTCACAAACTTGTCCCACTCCAAATGGAGGAATCGAGGAATACTCGACCGGTGCCCCATTCACAAATCTTAGGATAGGCTCTTGCCCTGGGTTTTTACTTGATCCACTCTTGCTTAACTACCCGAGCAAGGTTTAATGTGTATTCCTCGATTCATTTCTTGTAGGATGTCGTCCAGCGACGAGAGTCATTCTGAAATTGAAGGCCGTAGCTACGACCACGGAGCCTCCACTTAAACCAAGGAGAGCTCAAAATCCTCCAGTTCCGAAGAGAGCGAGCTGGAAGAAATTTCCTTCGTCCGCCGAAAACGAAATCCCCAATACTTTGTAGAAGAAACTGTAGATCCCTCCAATACAAGGGATACGACAGTAGACGGGCAGAACATTGCAGAGGAAGATGAACAAATTGAAGATATCCCCAGCTCGAGCAATCCGCGAGATAAAGAGATTAAAAAAAGCCTCTAAAGGCAAAAAGATCATCTTTACCATTTCCACCCCACTCAAATGAGATGATTTAACTTCCGAGGACGACGTTTCTGCCTAGTTTTACTAATTGGGTATGGACCCCAAAGATTACCGAGTAAGAGCCTTCGACCTAGATATCGAAGAAAAAGGGCACAATTATCAAGGAGATCGAATGGTGTTCTACTTCGACTTCTTCCTTGTAGGGCTTCGCCTTCCCTTAGACCCATTTTTTGCAGTATTCTTAAACCTGACCAACTGTCTCCCCTGCGACCTGACTCTTACAAAAGTGAGATTTCTGGTCGCATACACCGTTGCCTGTAGGCTGCTCGGGTTTAAACCTGAGATGACTTTATTTAGAAATTTTTTCCTGTTCTCCTTGGACAAAAAATCTGGGCACATTACAGGGTGCGCAAACCCTAATTACTTCAAACTTCTGTCTGGCGGCCCCAATAAAGTTCATTCCTGGGATGGAAAAGCACTGCTCGTTGAGTCATGAGTTGGGTGGCCCTTTGCTCCTTACCTGCACGATTTCGGGCTCCTTAAATATGACAAGGCCACCTTCCCATTTGGTGAGTCCCCAACCCAGAAAAAATTAAGGCATTGGTCACTATACCCCTTTCATTCACCATAAATCCCAGGAACTTGCCCGCCTTAACACCGAACACACACTTGCTCGGGTTAAGCTTCATGTTATTCTTCCGGAGATTGGCAAAGGTTTCTCCCAAGTCAACAGTATGATCGTGCCCTTTGGTCTTCACCACCATATCACAATGTAGGCCTCCACATTTATGCCGATCTACGAGCTGAAGACCTTATTCACCATCCGTTGATAAGTAGCTCCTGCATTCTTCAGGCCAAACGTCATCATTTTGTAGCAATACAGTCCACCCGCTTCTCGGAAGGCAGTCAGATCCTTATCTGTCTCCTTCATCTTCACTTGATGGTACCCTGAATACGCATCAATGAAACTCAGGAACTTAAACCCCGCTATAGCATCCACCAGCTTGTCAATGCGTGGAAGAGGATATCAATCCTTCAGACAAGCTTTATTCAAGTCGGTGAAGTCCACATACATTCTCCATTTTCCATTTGACTTCTTAACCATGACCACATTAGCTAGCCAGGTCGGATAGTGTATCTCCTTAATAATGTCAGTACTAAGCAGTTTCTCCACCTCCTCCTTGATAGCTTGATCCTTTTCCGTGGAGTATACTCTAGGCCACTGTTGGATTGGCCTGAAAGCTGGATCCACGCTAAGACAGTGCACTGCAACATCCTCGCTCACCCCTTGCATATCGTCTGGCCTCCATGCGAACACATCCAAGCTTTCTTGTAGTTGCTTGACCAGGTTAGCACGTGCTTCTGCCGACAATGCCTTGCCAATTTTTATCTTTTGCTCGGGGTAAGCAGAGTTAATGAACAACTCTTCAAGCTCGTCTTGGGCCGTAAATTTTGGCTCATCGCACATTTGGAGTGCATCACACTCCACTTCCTCCTCTTCTTCAGCCTGAGTTTCTGTTGCATCAAGCTGATCCAATTCCATGTCCACCACTTGTTCGACCTGTCCCCCCGACCCCAATGTCAGCAAAGGACAAGTGGCTTCCTCGCAACTTTCTATAGCCGGTATCAATCTTGGGTCAAGACCCTGCTCGACTTGTCCCCCAACCCCATCATCGGCAAAGGACAAGTATCCTCCTCGCGATCACACTGCTCATCCTGAACCAAGGCCTCACCGACCATAGCAATCGTTGAAGGTCCCACCGTTACATGGGACTTTTCCTTGGTGCTAATGGTAATTTTCTACTCGCCATCTTCAAATGTCAACTTCTGCTTCTTCCTCTGACTATCACGTACATACTCTATCACTGCCCGGGGCTGACTCTGTACCCCCATTCCTTGGTCGGTGTAAAACTTAGCTCGTTGGTGAGGAATGGAAGCGACCATCTGGAACTTGGTCATGCTCGGTACCCCTAAAATGATGTTGTAGGGGGATTTTAAGTCAATTACCATGAAAGTGATTTTCTCAACCTGAGTGCGGCTACCTTCACCAATGAAGACCTCTAGCTCGACTGTACCTTTTACCGGTACCTTATGATTGGTGAAGCCCTCCAAAGTCCCCGCATAAGGCTTGAGGCGGTCATCCTTCAACTCCAAGCCTTGAAAACATGAATAGTACATTATATCCCAGCAGGCTCCAGTATCCACCAAGATTCTGTGTACTACCCAACCATTGACCAAAGCAGAGACAATTAAGGACTGTTCCCCTCCGACACTACTCGCCAACTCACTGCGAGTAAACTGTATTGTCTCCTCCCCTGCTTGCAAAGTGGTCGGGCGATCTACCACCTTTGACAAAGAGTAGATCTGCTTGCCGAGCTGAGTTGGTGTGGGCTCCTCATCCATAATTACGTTTATCACCCCTCTGATCGGGGGTGCATCTCTTCGGGGAACATTCCCCCTATTTCCTCCATCTCTCTTAAACCGGTCTAACCGGCCTTCATTGATCAACTTTTGAATGACCTTTTTTAGCGGCCAACACTCTTCCGTTGTATGCCCATAATCGTCATGATAGGCACACCTCTTACTCCGGTCCCTGGAATCCGCCGTTTCAGGGTTCATGCGAGGTGGGCGAGGAAGCTAATCTCGGACCTTATACATTATGTCTTCTCGCAATATGTTGACCGGGGTGAGACCAGCCTCCAGAAGAAATTCTCTCGGGCGGTCATACCGCAACTTACCTTTGGTATAACCACCACCCGTAGTCTGGCCATTACCCTTTGGATCACCCCCAACCTCGGTATTCTCCTTCTTCTTGTCTTTCTTGGCGGTCTCACCCGTACACCATTTCTGAGCCCGCATTAACATTTCTGTATGTGTCTTGGGCTCTCTCATACTCAACTTCGATCTCAATCCTCCTTCTCCCTCAAGCAAACCTGTTTCGAAACATAAATTAACCTCCTGCTCGGACAATCCAGGAACCTGCTCGAGCATCTTCGTAAATCGTTCCAGATAACTGGTTGTTGATTCATGGGCTCCTTGATTAACCTTAGACAAGTCAGCTCTTGTCTTTGCAATAGCTCCCGATGTCCCAAAGTCTGCTAAGAACTTTGCTCGCAAATAAGCCCAATTGTTGATAGACCTGCGAGGAAGAGCTCCAATCCAAGCCAGTGCCTTCCCTTGCAATGCTCCCACAAAATATCGAATCTTCAAGGCCTCGTCTGATGTAACAAGACCTATCTGGGATTCAAAAGACATCAGCCAATCTCTCGCTTTTGGCTTTCATGTATACTCCTTAACATTGGGAAAGATAAGTTGTGGCACCTCGACCCGGATTCCAATGCGAAACCCCAAGTCGGACCGCCCAAATATACACAAGTAAGCATGCGCAAGTAGGATTATAAAATTCATGTGGCGCAACATCGCATACAAATAACAACTCGACTACACTTGGCCGGAAAATAACTTAAAATAAACAAGTCATCGGCGACGTTACATCCGGAACCAAACAACTACTCCTACTATTATAACACATGCATATAATAACCTCAACGGCCACAACATGCCGGAGACAACATCAACAATAATATCATAAAAGAGTGTTAAGCGGAAGAAACTGTAGTGAACCATTAACATATAAACAAGCTCGACATATAAGTCGACATAAAAAAAATTATAAGTATCTAGTAATTAAGTTTACTACAACAACAAAACCCAAAGACAAGTCTAAGTGACTTGCTTCCCAACGTCCTTGCCAAAATGAAAGTCTAGCTACAAATCCCAAAAGAACAACCTCTAGCTCGCAAGCAACCAAACGCGAGTATGTCGAATCTAGCGGAAACCGTCTCCTTGGCTCGGATCTAAGGAAACAAAACAAACAAATAGGGTAAGTCGTAAAGACTTAGTAAGTTACTAAAAATGCATGTTTATGTCATAGCATGACATTTATCACAATTATGGTACATGATCATCATATAGCACTTAGCACATTATTCACGTAAGTGCGTAAAATAAATCATGCAAGTAGGATATGATATAGTCACGACCGCTTCGTAGCTCCTGCAATAAACTTTGTTACTGGTTCGTGCCATCGATGTTTTGTGAATTCATCGACTTATACCGAGAACCTACTCGATTTAATTAGCAGCCAATGGCGCACGTATTGATACGGCAAAGGGGCTACTTCCCCACTGCGGCCCACAGTGGAGGTGTGTGTGAAATCCCAGGTGCGGCGATCCATAGCTAGCACGAATCTTGCGATTCGTGAAGGCGATGCATCGTCCCACCCTGACGTAATAAACAAACCAAATAATGCCAGCTGGACTCAATGTGATGCATAAGTAGATATTTACTTGACATAAACCAATTAAGGCCGGATCGAATTCGACAAGAGCGAACTCATCCGACCAAGTAGGTTATAAAATCTCTACCATGAATCATGTCAAGGCAATTAATTGCTCAAAACCAATCATACATAACAACTTGTTGCAAACAATTAAGCTAAGCTCATATTTGAGTAAACCCAATCAAACGGTGTCCAAACTTCGTAGGGATTGAAATTAGAGTTCAACATGTTCAAATCTTCCCTAGAGTCGACTCCGTTGAGTCTTTACTATAAATTCCCAATTTTGGAGGAATTGAAGCTATGTGCTTCATAACCCAACCTAGGCCATTTCTAAGTTCAACTAGGTTATAAATTCACCAAGGCATTGCAATGTGATTCATATTCATCATAGGGTCCAATTTTGAGGATAGAACACATAACAACATATCAACATATCATGTAGGCTTAAATTAGGGCATTCTCATATAGCACTTTCTTCAAGCAACACATATAATACATGTTTCTAACATGTTCATAATCTTAAATAGACAAGATGAAAGAGTATTACAACTTTTACTAAGCATAAAATCCTCCTATACATGCTTCTAACAAGCTCATACTTTCAAAACACAAGATGAAGGCATAAGAAGCAAATATGTGTCCTCATTGACCTCATACATCATAAGCTTTGTTTCCTTAGGGTCAATGAGAACTAAAACAAATAAGAAGAGAAGTAACTTACTTGTATTCTACACCCAAGAAAGCAAAGGAGAAATCTATTCGGTAGGAAATGATCTACTCTTCAAGCTCTACACTTCTTATGGAGGTGGCTTGAGCAAAGGAAGAAGGAATGAAGGAGGACCAAGATGAGAGCTTCAAGAAGCCATGGGAGAGTCTTGAGGGAAAGGAATCCGTTTTTGGAGAGTGAGGGTGAGAAATGAGGTCAACTCTCAGTTGTGGTGTATATTGGGTTAGAAACTTAGTGGGACAAGTGTCATTGTATTGTGGTCACTTAAAATCAGATTTTTATGGCTTAAATGATCACTAAAGCTCTCTTAATCCACTCTTAAAACTTGTTAGAGATGTTAGGGTATAAGTAAGGAGGGTTAGGGAGGTTTAGGTGGGGTTTAGAAAAGGTTTTGGATAGGGGTTTAGGAGCAAAAATCGTAAAGCAGCAAAATAGGAAAAACAGTTTCGGGGGACCTTGCGGTCGCATGGTCCCCAAGCCTTGCGACCGCATCCTCCCTAGATGCTCAACACACAATTTTCTGGTTACCTTGCAGGGGCAAGGTCATTCCACCTTGCGAGGACAAGCCCGGAAGACCCAAAATGGCTCAAAATTCAACCTAAAAGACCCCCAAACACTAAGCCAAATCAATGGGGTTTCAAACCCCAACAAAAATGAGTCTAAAACCCAACACAAGTACCCTCAAACAACACCCGAACAATCCGAACGAAGGAGGGAAAGAAGGAGAACTAAAGAAGCAATTGAACCGGCGATTCAACAAGCATGCATACATGATTCTAAACATGTTAAGAGCATTATGAATGACTTATAAATGATTCTAAAACATTTATAAACTAAGTAAACATGCTCACAAGCAATATGAATGCATGAATGCAAGCAACGAATGGCTAGGGTGCCACATTCTCCCCTCCTTAAGAAATCTAGTCCCTAAATTCTTACCAAGTCCCTCAAACAAATGTGGATACTTGTCGCGCATCTCCGCTTCCGTTTCCCACGTCGCTTCCTCAATGTTGTGATTCTTCCAAAGAACTTTGACTAAGGGAATCCTCTTGGTTCGTAGCACTTGCTCTTTAGTATCCAAAATCTTCACGGGCTTCTCAACATAGGACATATCCGGCTCAAATGTTATATCCTCATACTCAAGCACATGTGATTCATCTCTCATATACTTTCGCAACATAGAAACATGAAATACGTTATGAGTCTCCGAAAGTGAAGGTGGCAATGCAATTCGATACGCTAAGGACCCAATTCTCTCAAGAATCTCGAATAGGCCAATGTATCTCGGTGTAAGCTTCCCTTTCTTACCGAATCTCTTCGTACCTCTCCTCGGTGTCACCTTCAAGAACACGTAGTCTCCGACTTGAAACTCAAGATCCCTTCTACGATTATCCGTGTAACTCTTTTGTCGACTTTGAGCGGTGCGTAATCTATCTCTCATTATCTTCACGCTCTCCACTGACTGTTGCACTAACTCGGAACCCCAAAGTTTCGCCTCTCCAACTTCGTCCCAACAAATTGGTGATCTACACTTACGCCCATACAATGCTTCATACGGCGCCATCTTTATGCTCTTTTGGTAACTATTATTATACGCAAACTCCGCCAAAGGTAAATGAGAATCCCAACTTCCTTTAAAATCCACGGCACAAGCTCGAAGCATGTCCTCCAAAATCTGAATCAAACGCTCGGACTGACCATCCGTTTGAGGATGAAAAGCTGTACTGAAGTCTAATCTGGTCCCCAAAGCCTCTTGCAACGATTGCCAAAATCTGGATGTGAACCTCGGATCTCTATCGGACACAATACTCACAGTGCCTGAAGTCTCACGATCTCTGAATGTACAAGGCCGCCAAGAGTCAATGAATAAGTGATCGCAATCGGGATAAAGTGTCTTGAACTTAGTCAATCGGTCAACTATAACCCAAAGCTGCATTAAATCCTCTCGCGTCTTGTGAACCCCGTCACAAAATCCATAGTAATGAACTCCCATTTCCATTCAGGAATCTCAAGTGGTTGTAGAAATCCCGCAGGCCTTTGATATTCAGCCTTAACCTGTTGACAAGTCAAACACTTCGATACATACTCCGCAATTTCTCTCTTCATGCCCTTCCACCAAAATTGTCTTTTCAGATCCAAATACATCTTCATGCTCCCCGGGTGAATGGTGTATCTCGTTTTATGAGCCTCATCAAGAACTTGCCTCTTCAATTCATCCTTAGCAGGAACACAAATTCTTCCTCAAAATGTCAAAGTACCCTCACCATTAATCACAAAATCAGGTGATACACTCTCAGCCAACCCATCAATAATTTTCCTCAACTCCGAATCATTCCCTTGCGCTTCTTTAATTTTCCCAAATAAAACTGGCGTAGCACGAACATTTGCAAAAATTACACCTCTATCATAAATACTAGGACCCCAATCTCGCAAATCTTCCAACATCTTCCATTCTCTAACCATCATACAAGACATGTGAACTTTCCTACTCAAGGCATCCGCTACCACATTTGCCTTCCCCGGATGATACAAAATAGTACAATCATGATCTTTCAATTTCTCCATCCATCTTCTTTGCCTCATGTTCAACTCCTTTTGAGAAAATAAATACTTCAAGCTTTTGTGGTCGGTGAAAACCTCAAACTTAGCCCCATACAAGTAATGCTTCCATTTATGCAACACAAAAATAATCGCAGCCAACTCCAAATCGTGCGTTGGATAATTCTGTTCATGGGTAGACAACTTCCTCGACGCATAGGCGATAACTCTACCGTTTTGCATCAGCACACAACCCAAGCCTTCCTTAGAAGCATCGCTATAAATCACAAAATTATCTCCTCTACTAGGCAAGGCCAAAGTAGGTGCCGATGTCAACCGCTTCTTAAGCTCTTGGAAACTAGCCTCACATTTTTCGCTCCAAACAAATGGCAAATTCTTTTGTGTCAATCTAGTCATAGGAGTCACAATCCGAGAAAATCCCTCAATAAATCTTCGGTAATAACCCGCTAGACCCAAGAAACTCCGAACCTCGGTAACTGAACTAGGTCTCTTCCAATTCATCACCGCTTCAACTTTAGAAGGATCAACGGCTATCCCGGCGCTAGAAACTATATGCCCCAAGAATGATACTTCTTCAAGCCAAAAAGCACATTTGCTAAACTTCGCATAAAGTTGTTTCTCCCGAAGAATAGATAAGACAATCCTCAAGTGTTTCTCATGCTCCTCCCGAGATTTCGAATACACTAGGATATCATCAATAAAGACTACCACGAAACAATCAAGATAACTATGAAAGACACGATTCATCAAATCCATAAACACTGCTGGTGCATTCGTCAACCCAAACGGCATCACTACAAATTCAAAGTCCCATATCTAGTGCGAAAAGTTGTCTTTGGAATGTCTTCCTCTCTAACCTTCAATTGATAGTAACCCCATCTCAAATCAAGCTTAGAATATACAATTGACCCTTACAATTGGTCAAAAAGATCATCAATGTGGGGTAGTGGATATTTATTCTTAATGGTCACCTTATTCAATTCCCGATAATCTATGCATAACCGCAAACTCCCATCTTTCTTCCTCACAAATAAGACCGGTGCGCCCCAAGGCGACACGCTCGATTTAATAAAGCCAATCTCTAAAAGTTTCTTGCAACTGAATTTTCTACTCCTAAGCTTCATCGGGCGCCATCCTATAATGATTGTGTGATGACCCGACCAGTTCCAACAAAATCCCAAGGTCGTGTACACTGAAATAACTTAAGAAGAGGACAAGCACTTGTTAAACAAGAGTGCTAGTCAAGCGATCGAACAAACTCGCTCTAAACATGAACATAACACCGCACTAAAAGACGGTATTTCAAAAATCGAATCAGCGGAAGCAATATAGAAAAGAAGTCCCAAGCTATGAAGCTCGAAACCAACGACAATGAAACCAAGATAGACATTATCTCTCAAAGGAGAAAAACAAAACTTCGCGTTTCAACAATGCAGAGCGCTAATCAAACCATCGGCACTCGGTAGGCATTTCAACAAAGAACCAACCCGATATATCAATTACCCAACGGCTAAAGCATACCGGGTCAACCAACAACTATAATAAGTAGGATAAAGAAATGCCCCAAAGCTATAAGTGCAGAGACAAAGCTGAAATAAATACGAAACCACGAACAAGGCACGACACAACACGTCGGCCCAAGAAAGAACTAACACAAATACCCAAGTATATACCCGACTGTAAAGTCTAAATAACTTTACAAAATACCGATCTCACAAGAATAGCAAAGTACATTAAATCAATGACACTGCTAAAAAGGAACAAGACTCCACAAGCTACTACTCGGAAAGTCGGCGCTACAAACACGAACCACGCGGTCTAACCTCGGTCTATCGACCACCGCCAGTGCGCCATGCTATCCACGATCTACTCGACCTCGGTGCAGGCGATCGATTCAGCAACTAAAAACAAAGTGCGGGATGAGTCATAATGACCCGATGCGCTCCTACAATATATATGCAACATATAATTATGTAACATAAAAACATAACCATGGTGTCATTTATAAATGACAGAAAAACCCGTGAAGAGGCGTCGTATCATTTCGATACTCCACAAGATATTCATTTCTTCTCACTTACTAAACCGTCCAAATGAACCAGGGTATAATTCCTTGTTCAAACACAAAACATCATATGCAAGTATATATATATATCATCATATATACTAATCAAGCTATTCATATAATTAATCATCACGTGTAAGGGTGCATATTTATATATATACACCTATATCAGTATGCATATCTCTATATATACATATCAAATCTCTCATAAATATCTCATATATAATTATGTATATCTCTACATATACATATCAAATCTCTCATACAATCATCATGTATAAGTGTGCATATCTATATATATACACATCAAATCTCTCATATACATCGGCCCATACAAACATGGTCAATAAGATCTCATGTTCAACTAACACTTTGTTATCACATAAGTGCTCATAGTAAGCCACATAAAGGATAGAGAAGGTACCAAATCACTTGCGTCGTATTGCTCACGCAATCACAGCTTATTAATCATATCGTGCGGTTGATACGTGTTCGGGTATCAAAGTCAGAGAGCTCTCTTCTCCGAGTGCGAGCTCTCGGGAAAATAGCCCTAGCCAATGTGCTCAATTGGTTACGACAAAGGGCTACTTCCCCAGCTGTAGCTAGCGGTGGAGGTGTGTGTGAAACCCGAATCGATGCGGCGATACATTACAATCACGAATCCCATAATTCGTGAAGGCAATCATCGTCCACCATCATCATGAAAACTCAAGTAATGCCGGTGGACTTATATGCAATGCACAAGTAGATGTTTACTTGCTAATTCTCAAGTAGATATAATGATCTACTAAACTCATACGATTATGCACATTGTTACAATAATCACAAAACCACAATAGGAACTCATTTGAGTCTCTAAATCATAAGTGCCAAGTTTGTTCACTCTATTCAATTCAAGTCCCAAAAGCTAGTAATCTAGTCAAGCGGAATATAATTGTCATAGGATCTCACCATGATCCTCGTAAGGTTCAATTGTTCCTTAACTTCGACTCAGTTGAGTCTTTACTACAATTCAACCAAATAGAGTTTGAACACTATATGTGTCCCAAGACTCTTTTCTATGTTCTTGTTTGAGGCATAGCAAGGTTCTCATTCCATTTAGGAATCTTAGTTCAAGTCTCCAAGTCAATTATATAAGGGAAGCCCAAGTTGATTATTGTGAAATCAAGCTTAGTTCAATTTTGATTCATAATTCCACTTAATAGTAGAATCCAAGTTCACCACAATTCATTAAGCGTAGAGCGGATCGGGCACGAAGGCAAATACATTCAATATGCTCATAAGTCATATCATAGAAACACATAGAAGAATCAATTCTTGACAAGGTAGGAAATCATGCATTTAGTCATAATATAAAATATACCTGCGGTATTCCATATTCACCTATGAAATTCAATAGAGTCACAACTTAACCATCGAGTCCATTAAGTACTATCCAAGACTACTCCGTTAGTCTCGGATCATGAAGTCATTGCT
>JABEVN020001445.1:0-24877 GCA_013146195.2 Codonopsis lanceolata
AAAAAAAGGAAATGTGGTCTCAAAAATAAGTGTATATATGTATAAAAAAGAGGCGAGTAATATATATATATATATATATATATATATATAGAAGAAGAAGACAATAAAGGTAAATGTGTCTGAGCGAGCACGCTTTCAGGACAACGCTCCTCGGGAATCTCGACATCGGGAAGAACACGCTCTGTGCACCGCTACGCCCGATCTTGGGTAGAGATATCATCGGACTACGTATACATCGGGTTCGTCGAGAGATAAAGTAAATGACCGGCTGGCGAAGCATCAAAATGCCGCATGCAAGGCAGGGGAGGCGAGGGGAAAGGGGATGCGCACTAATCTCGGGAAATCCTCATACGCCATCATTGGATAATGTCGGTGGCATGAGGTATTCGCCAATCTTGATACTGTTTGCGATCGATCGAGCTCTATCACCCGAGAAAAGGCGAGGAGGCACCAGGCTGCTAAAAGCAGGGCTGATCTTGGCCAGTTCACCAGCTCGGCCATATATAAAGAATCCACCATAATGGGGAAACCATCGATATCCGTGGCGCCCAAGCTAACGGCATAATGGCCCTCAGGACCCTCCCGAGGAAGGAAGTGCAATGTACGGGGACTCGAGCTAACAATCCGCTCCGGCACTCTTTCCATCCTTGCAACCACCGTCTGGTCGGATAAACACATTATCATCAATGTCTTGGGACAAGTATGGAGGCCAGTGAACTGAATAGAAGGACCGGCGAAAAATTGAAAAAATGAGAAGGCGGACACAAAATAAATAAATATATATATATATATATATATATATATATATATATATATATATATATATATATATATGTGTGATGATGATGTGTGTGTGTGTGTGTGTGTGTGTGTGTGTGTGTGTATGTTATCAATAAAAAAAAGAGAGCAAAAAAGAAAAATATGTGCAAAAAAATATAAATAAAAAAAAGGTATACATAAAAAAAGGCATGTACCTCCATGGCAGGCAAACCCATTGAGTCGGCGAGTCATTCTGTGGCCCTATCCATAAAGCATACAACTTAGCCAAACTTTGCACGTCCCCAATCACAAGGGATCCGCTCAAAATCACGCCGGACAAGCGGGGCCGAAACCCTCGAGGGGTGGTAGGAGTTGAGCGGCGATGCCAAGAAAGAAAAAATAAAGCGCTATCGCCACTCGAGTGTGGCGGCTACATCATTGGCGGCACCGCCCGGCATTCTTGGCAGGATTCAAACAGCGCAGATAAGAATCTCATCCATCAATTTAAATTCGGCTCAAAACCCGAGGAGGTCCACTACCTCCTCCTGCACTGACAGAGTGAAATCGGGGAGCCCGGGGTCTCCCATCTTTGGTAGGAATATATGCCCGTGATCGCATCGCGGCAAAATCCTGGGTCATGGTCACCTCCCCCCAACTGAAATGAAAGGTATGGGTGGTGTCCCACCAGAAGTCCCTGAGCACATCGAATATGGGCAAGTAGCAGGTGAAGTGGGTAAAAGCATGCATGAAGACACTAAAACCAGACCCCTCCACCAAGAGCTGCACCGCCTCGGGCAACATGTCATAAATCTCAGCGACATTAGCGCATGATGCCCGCACCCTCTGGAATTTCCTGCGAATCTAAAAAAAAAAAAAGAAGAAGAGAAAAGGTAAGTCTTCTATCCTTTTTTTTTTCTTCTCTGTACAGTCTTTTAATAAATAAGTATGAATAGATAATAAACATGTTGCATACATTGTACTTCATACATTTTAAAATTGCAGCATGCTAAAAAAAACAACAATCAAAAGTAAATACTTGTGAATAATCAGTTTCTTTAATAATAAGAAAGAAAAATAAAATATGTATTCATTTTTTTTGGAAATATACCATATTTTTTTACCTTCTTTTAGAAAATAAAAAAAACCACTTTGTTCATATAACATAAAAAAATAATAATAATTTTTTTTTAATGTAAGTAAACACATACCATTTTTATACATGTACATAAATTCACATGTAAATAAACATTTAGTTTCGTTAAACGTCATTCTTTTATGTGAAAGATAAAAGAAATATAAATATATATAAAAAGAGTCTATATGTTGTACATACATACCATTCTTTTACATTCTTTCAAAAAAATATGTAAATAAAATATTAAAAATGTAAATAAAATGTAAACAAAAAAAACCAAATAAAAATAAAAAATTATATGTAATTTGTTTTGCATTTAAATAGTTATTTTTGCATCCTAAGCATCATAGAGGTGCATGTTAGACTGCATTTACCATGTACATAATAAAATATGAAAATATTCATGCATCGTCCTATAATTGTTCTACATCTGCATCAAATAGAGTAGTTCATGCATCCATCATATGCATTTCATTGTCCAATAAGCTGCCATAAGGCATACGCTAAAAAGAAAATAAAGTGCAACCAATCATCAAAATAAATATTTTTATGGCATTTACTATATATGTCCATGCAGCATTTGCATGCATGAAAAATGAATCTAAGGGCATGAAATATATCTATTTTGCCCCATTTTTATCCGAAAATATGCCCGAAAATACATTTCGGAAAATTTAAATTGTATTCCAAAAAGTTTGTCTCGTGATTTTATTGCATGCAAAAATATGTTTTAGTGTAAAACATGCATCATATAGCCTCATATAGTGACCACTAGTTCAATCATGCATTGCAAAAATAAATCATATAAATTTCATACATCACTACTTAATTACATCATTTAGGCGTAAATAGGACATGCATATGCATTACTAATAAAGTCAGGAGTGCTCCAAAAGTTCCAAACAGTGCAGAAATTTAACAGATCTAAAGTATAGCCAGGAAAATCTCGAAAAAGAAAGAAACTTACAGTGGTGGGAGGAAGATTGGACACGTGAGTGTCCCGATCTCGCAAGATATTGTCCCAGTCATCGTTAGAATACCGGTATTTGAGCTTATTCTGGATCAAGGGAGGAAACTTTCTCCTCCTCTCGTTAGATTCTGGGTGCATGGGAGCCTTCACCTTCCTGGATCGAGAAGAAGATGTCATCTGCTAAACAAAACACTGAAATTGGCGGAAGAAAATTGAGAAAATGAGCAAAATTGAAAAAATAAGAAAAAGAAACAGACAGCAACAACAATGGCGAGCTGAAACAGAAGACGAAAGAAGGAAGAAGGAACAGTAGCTCCCTTTCCTTAACTCTCGTCCATTATAAGGGAGAAAAATGATTTTGTCCTTTTTCCCCCTCCAAAGTTTGAAGCTGCTACACTTAAGTCCTCGAGTTTCAAAGTTTCCAAAATGGTCCCTGTGCTTAACGAAAGGTTAACGAAGTTAATTTTGTTAACCAAAAATTAATGGTCATCCATCCAAGGACAAAGAAAAATATCCCCAGCAAGTCAGCCACAAAATCAAGATTAAAAAATTTTCAATGGCAAAAAGAAAAAAAAAGGAATAATAAAGTCCCCGGCCTGAAAAGGCAAGAGTGGCAGAAATGCCAAAATCAGTCGAATCCGCGACAGCCACTCGGGCGCGAAAAAAGGTAAGAAAGGTATTGTATTCTTACCCTGACTTTGGAATAATTTCCTTTTAAAAGGAAAGTTTTTAAAAAAAATAGAGAGAAAAAGTTTTGTTTTGTTTTTCAAATAAAAGGAAAACTCTTTTCCAAAATGAGTTTTTGATTTCAAAAAAAAAACACAAAAAAAAGAAGAATATTTCAAAAAAAAACACACAAAAGAGGAATATTTGAAAAAAAAAACAGAGAGAGTGAGAAAAAAGGAAAGGAAAAAGAATGATCATTTTACTAATTTTCGAAAAAACTTGAAGAAAGTTTTCTTTGTCGTGCTCGACGACGGATTTTTATCGATCGAGTGTTGTTTTCTGGAAATTTGAAAGTTTTCTTATTATATTTGGAAACAAGGTATTGACCAGCCAGACACAATTTTGAAAATTCTTCTTAACGTATTTCGATGACAAGGTATTGACCGGTCGGAATATGGTTCCTGAAAAACATTCAAATCTTCATACCGTATTTGATGGTCGTTCTCGACTGTTTGAATACGGCTTTTTCGAAAAACACAAAAATCTTTTTCATGTTGTGTTCTTGATCGGATTTTGACCCGAAGAACATAACATCCTCATTTGGTTGTAGTTTAGGTTTTTGGCCTGAACTACGTTTGATTTGATTTCCTTTAATAAGGAATACATAGGCAACCTACACTAGTAGGTCCGACCAACAGATCATTTCAAATTCATATATGCTTAAAAACTAAGATAACATGCTATAACTGACTAAATATGTCTAGGTTATGGAGTTTGGATAGCATGATAAAATGTGCATTGTAACTACTACCAATTACATTTCTCTCCCGTTTTAAACTGAACGAAATTGGAGACTCTATTGTTTATCAATGATGTTCGTCTACTCAGTAAGCCTTGGGTTACCCGTAGACTCCATCGTTGAGGGGCTCTGTCGACACCCCAATTTCGTACCCCTGGTATGTGACTCTGACATATGATATCAAGAACTGTTCAAACTTAACAAATGTCAAGTTACAGGAGTCAAAAATGCGAAAGGCAAAGCAGGATGCGCAAAACAGTGAATTGCGAGGGGTGAAAGTGTCAAAAATGAAACTAGAATAGTGGCTTGGCGCGGCCTAAAAGAGGTCTTGGCGCCGCGCCAAGGTACCCATATGTCGGCGCCAAAGGTGAACAGTTGGCCCTCAGACTTAACGCATTGTGCAACCGGTGAAGCATGTTGTACAAACGAACGAAGCCGGCTGAAGAAATCAAGAAATGCCCGATGACTCCCTCGTCCCACCTATAAATAACAGAGCTTGGCTCCCTTCTCAGTTGTTCAAGAAAGCGATCAAAAAATCGCAATGAAGCTCTGCTGCTGCTCTCTCTCTCTCTCTCTCTCTCTCTCTCTCTCTCTCTCTCTCTCTCTCTCTCTGCGTTCCTTAGACGTCGAGAGAAATTTTAGCAAGAGGTGTGAGATAGGTGAGTGTAGCCCACCAAAGACTCCAAACCCCGTCAAAACTCCGCCAAAACTTAAATCCACCGGTTATAAGTGATCCCTAGCCTAGTAGTTAGGTATCCACCTCACTTCCCCGGCCCAAAAATCCCAAAGTAAGTCGTTACTCTGCCCGAGTAATGAGCTGAAAAACACAAAAACTAAGTCGTTATTCCGCCCAACCAAAAAGGCTAAAGCCTACCAAAATAAGCCATCACTCTGCCCAAGTGAACGAGTCAAAATCATCCAAAATAAGCAGTCACTCTGCCCAAATCAAAACAACAACCACACAACAAACAAAAAAAAAAAGACTCCCTCTCCCTTAAGGACAGAGCGAGCACACTATCGCTCTAAAAGGTAAAAGCCTTTAAGGGCGTTTATTTTATTTTATTTATTTACTTGTCAATTTATTTATTTATTATTTCAAAGTTGTTATTTAAATCTGGCACAATGTAGTCAATATAAGTTGTTGTGCTGCCCGGATTAGAGTAGAAGATATTATGTAAAAGAGCCGTTATAATGGCCAAATATTCTTAAATACATTTGTAATAATTGTAAGGAAATGTTTGCAAGTCCGTAAATAATGTAGCCACTGATGTATTTGTTTTAATTTCCTGTCTTTTAATGTTTTATTTATTTGCTAAATAAATATAACAATAAGCATACTTCAGCCAAAAACCACTTTTGAGACCGAAAGGGCGAGTTGGGTGCCTAGCACCTTCCCAACTCGTAACTTAGCCTCCGAACCCGTTTTCCTTTTCTCTGGTTTATTTTTCTTTATTTTTTTGGTTTTGCTTTATTTCTGCCTTAAAATAAAGATGGCAACTCTAAAACTTTTTGGATCCAGTGGGGCCTCGCAACACTCCTTCTTTGCACTTTTCCGTTCTCCCCTAAAAAAGGGAGAATGGGAATGGAAGGTGATGTATTCTCATATCACGATATCCTAAACAAGGGATAACTTGATGCGGGAAACCCATAGCTCCCATAGTGATCGAAGCGGGCCATAAGGCTATTTTTAATAAAATCCATAGTGGTGGCGTCGCAATATCCTTTTTTGCACTTTTCCGTTTTCCCCTAAAAAAGGGAAAATGGGAATGAAAGGGTAATGCATTCCCACATCCTGGTATCTCCTAAAAAAGGGATAACTTGATGCGGGAAACCATAAGCTCTCATATTGGATAAAAAATCCACTAAAGGCAACCGAGGCGCATTCCAACGCGCTATCATACACAGTACTCCTCTCGCACTTTTGATTTCGTCTTCCCCTAAACATGGGAGGGTGGAACGAGAGCAGTGGTGTCCCACATCCGCACGTTTGCGCACCCCTAACCAAGGGTGCGCGGGGCGCAGCCGCAGTTCCTGGGAACCCATACCTGGACCATAGTTAGTAGCAAATGCCTTGATAAAGGAACCCTGTCGGTCCCGAATAACACCATCACCTGTACATATACCGTCTACCGCGGAGCCATCTGTGTTTAACTTAAATGAGTGAAAAGATGGAGGCACCCATTTAAGCCATTGACCCCGAGAATCCTTAACTGGTCGAATAGGCATTTGGAAAAATATGTAGTTGAAGCCTTCCAATATAACCCACCTTGGATTTGGGATGAAAAACAGTCATCATATCATTCATGTGAAAATGAATATGATGAATAATTTTACCCACATGCATACCTTCATTATCAAAAACTGCTTTACACCAAGCTTTCCACAATTCCCAGCAGGCAAGCTGAAAAATGCCTAAACGGCAAGCACCATATTGATTTCTCACTGAACAGTCACTCGTACAAACTGTAAAGAGATATTGGACCGAGGTATAATGACTAATTTGATTAAAATTACGACGAAGCTTACCCTAAACTTCCAACGCAATTTCAGAATGCAAGAAGAGGTGATCAATAGTTTCAGTAACATGTGAAGCGCAGCAACAAACACACTTCGAAACGATAGGAATATGTTTGGTATGCAACATAATATCCATAGGGAGACTACCATGCATCAACTTCCAAATAAAACCACTCACCTTTCAGGGAATCCACGACTGCCATTTTTTTTTGCCCAAACTAAATGCGATTCTGATCGCGAATATGGTTCCAGTAAATAGAAGTGCTAAAATCACTTGTGGTAGAAAGAGTAAAGATCAACCGATCATTTATATGATCCCAGAGACTAATGTTCTAAATTGCAGAATGAAACTGAGAAGGGATGATAGGGAGCAGATCATTCAGAATTGGCAAGGCAGCCCCAACCGTAAGAGTCGCATCCACAGGCCAAGGGCCTTCCAGAATCTCACCATACCAATTAGAGAGCCAAAAAAGGAATATCTCCCTTGCCCACAATCTAACGGGAGCACTGAAGAACTGGAATATGATGAGAAATAGCTCGCCAAACATACCAAGCCAAAGGTGATTGAGAAAGGCCCGTAGCCCCACCATACTTGCTGCAAACAAATCTAGCCCAGAGAGTGGTACCTTGAAGGGCACACCACGCGAGCTTGGCATGAAGAGTATCCATGACATGACTGAGGGATCGAAGACCCAAACTACCTTCCTCCAAAGGTCTGTAAATCTTCCGCCAAGAGATCCAGTGAGTCTTACGCTTACCAGTGCCGCTCCATAAGAAATTTGCCATGGTAGATTCAATACACTGGATAACAACCTTAGGAACTTTGATAGCTGAAAGAGAATAAATAGGAATACTGGAAACGACTGATTTGAGAAGAACCAGTTTACCCCCGAATGAAAGAAGATGAGATTTCCAACCATTAATTTTCTTCGTAATTTTTGTTTCAAGCTCTTCAAAGTATACCCATTTAATTTTCCCTTGGAATAGGGGAATGCCCAAATACCGTAAAGGAAATCTATGATGAGAACACCGAGACCAAGATGAAATAGACTGAATTTTTCTCCGAGGACACTTAGCAGCCACGTAGAATCCACTATTTTGCAAGTTGATTAATTGGCCCGATGCCATTTCATAATCTGTCATCACTCTTCGCAAGATTAAAACAAAATGTTTACTACCATTGCAAACAAGTAACATGTCGTCCGTATAAAGAAGATGAGATACCATTACTCCCCGACCATGATGATACGGCGTAATTTGACCCCCAGAAATAGCTCGATTAAGAGCCACTGATAAAATCTGTTGGGCCATGATAAAAAGAAGGGTAGATATGAGGCCCCCTTGTCTAACACCACGAGTAGATCTAAAGAAACCATGAGACTCACCTTGCGGCCGAATAAAATACCAAATATCTTGAACCAACCAAAAAAATTAGAGCACAACTATGAACGCAATTTGTGATCAGCGGAGGTAGTCTATATAAAACACACTACCAACGATTAAATCTAATATGCATAGATCAGGCCAAAGCAGAACGAGTCATGGACCAACTACATGGTGGTACTTGTGGGACACACATGAATGGGCATATGCTTTCCAAGAAAATAACTCGACAAGGGTACTATTGGAGTACGCTAGAAATTGATTGTATTCAGTGGGTGCGTCACTGTGACAAATGCCAACGCTTTGCCAATCTACAGCACATTCCCTCGCATATACTGTACAACTCCACAGCTCCCTGGCCCTTCTCAACAAGGGGAATTGACGTCATAGGTCAGATTCACCCAAAAGGATCAAACGGCCATGAATATGTCCTAGTAGCCGTCAACTACTTCATGAAATGGGTAGAAGCTGATTCCTACAAAGTGTTGAATGCCAAGAAGGTGTCTGAATCTATCAAGACCAATATCATATATCGATACGGATTGCCTTTTGAAATGATCTCTGATAATGGCACATATTTCGAGGGAGAAGTAAACCGACTGCTCGATGAATTCAAAGTACAAAGATATAAGTCCTCCCCATACCGACCAAAGGCCAATGGTGCTGTCAAAGCAACCAACAAAACATTAGAAAACATTATCTGAAATATGGCTGAAATAGGAAAGGACTGGCCTGAAAATTTACCGTTAGCACTCTGGGGTTATCGCACGTTAGTTCGCACACCTACTAGGGCTACGCCGTACTCTTTAGCCTATGGCATGGAAGCAGTAGTGCCTATTAAGATTGAAGTCCCATCATTGAGAGTCATGATGGAAGCAGATATAGCCGAGGTTGACTGGATCAATCAACGCTACGATAAGTTAGCCATGTTAAATGAACGGAGATTACTAGCCTTAGAGCATACTCGAGGATACCAAAAATGAATAGCTCGAGCATTCAACAAAAAGGTCAAAGGTCGTAGTATCCAAGTAGGAGATTTTTGTTACTTCGAGAAAAACCCCCTAGTTATGTGGACAGTAGGGGAAAATGGAAGTCTTCGTGGATGGGAACTTACATCGTCACACAGATATAGTCAGGGGGCGCAGTTTTCCTCACCAATCAGGATGGGGAAGATCTCGTTCAGCCTTTGAACATGGATAAAATCAAGCGGTATTATGCATAGGTCAAGATGTCCTTTAGTGATCAAATTACTATTTCTCTCTTCAGCTCGCTAGATTGAAAACCTGAAAGGGCGGTCTAGGAAAAAGTTAGAGCACCCGAAAAAAGAATCTACAAGGAGAAATAAGGGCTCGCTAGATTGAAAACCCGAAAGGGCGGTCTAGGCAAAAGGTAGAACACAACAAAAGAAAATTCATGAGAAGAAGAGAGAACAGTTTCCGACATGTGATCTATAGCAGACAAGTCTACAGATTTCAACATACAACAGGTCGTCAACAACAAAAAAATTCCCTTAAGGGAAGAACTATGTCGACCTGAGCCTCAGAAATGAGGAACGTAGGCAGCCTTCAGGTCCGGTCGAACATATATGAAAGCATAAGGAAGATTTGTAATGTCAGAGAAGGGTGTTACATCTCGTGCTTGACTGACAAAGAGAAAAACCACTACAAAACTCATAATAAATCAAAATATAAAGTTCCATTTGTGCAACCAAGGAATACGCGTCCTAGATATTTAGATAATCATTTTACAAACCCCTATACTATTGACCTAAACACCAAACACCCAAACCCCCCCACAAGGCTCTTTCCCATTGTTCTGAAATGGTCCATCAACATTTGTCACGTCCTAGCTGAGACCATATACTCCTGCGAGGCGCAAAGGATGCCCCAACATCACTTGGATGAGAAACTTCTAAAGTTTCCCTGTCCTCATCGTCAGCTTCCCCATTGTCTTGAATAGTAGGATTGTTTGGGCAAGCACCATCGCCACACTAGGCATTGCTTCACCTGCCAGCATTACTTGGGCCCGCTCCATTGTTTCGTCAAGCATTACTATGTCGTCCTGCATTGCTTAATATGGGAGGAGCATTGCTTAATATGGGAGGAGCATTGCTTGGCCTTGACTCATCAGGAGCACTTGCCATCTGGGCTCCAAGACCGTGTACCTTTTGAAATTCTTCTTGTAAGGCCTGATGGACCAAAAGACCAGAACTTTCGAGGTCCTCGCCAATTTCCATGAGCTAGACATCAATGCCACTTATGATCCGCCTGGACAAGATTCCCCTGAGCACACACCTAATAATGCGAGAATGCTCCTCAGTAACCAAAAGTATCCATGGCAGATAATCATGAGACAGGAACATATTCTCAGAAAAAGTATTGGCTGAGGCCTGCAAATGATAATCTATTCCCCACATGTCCCGGATGAGAGAACACACATTCCCCTCAATAAGCAACACGTCCATCTAAGGACGGTTCTCATCAGGAATAACCCGCTCTCTACCAAATTGATGGAGAATCCGGTAAGGCGGATAGAATGTGGTTTGACGCAGACCAGCCAGAATGACTTGAGCATTGTGAGGTTCCCGGGGTGCGACCCACGCCCCGCGCGCCCTTGGATAGGGGTGCGCGTTCGTGAGGATGCGCGACACCACTGCTCTCGTTCCACCCTCCCTTGTTTAGGGGAGGACGAAATCAAAAGTGCGAGAGGAGTGATGTCTATGTTAGCACGTTGGAATGTGCCTCGGTTGCCTTTAGTGGATTTTGTATCCAATATGGGAACTTATGGTTTCCCGCATCAAGTTATCCCTTGTTTAGGGGATACCAGGATATGGGAATGCATTACCCTTTCATTCCAATTTTTCCTTTTTTAGGGGAAAACGGAAAAGTGCAAAAAAGGATATTGCGACGCCCCCACTATGGATTTTATTAAAAATCGCCTTATGGCCCGTTCAGATCGCTATGGGAGCTTTGGGTTTCCCGCATCAAGTTAATCCTTTTTTAGGGGATATCAGGATATGGGAATACATCACCCTTCCATTCCCATTCTCCCTTTTTTAGGGGAGAACGGAAAAGTGCAAGGAAGGAGTGTTGCGAGGCCCCACTGGATCTGAAAGTTTTAGAGTCGCCATCTTTATTTTAAGGCAAAATAAAGCAAAACCAAAAAAAAAAAAACCAGAGAAAAAGAAAACGGGTTCGGAGACTAAGTTACGAGTTGGGAAGATGCTAGGCACCCAACTCGCACTTTCGGTCTCAAAAGTGGTTCTTGGTTGAAGTATGCTTATTGTTATATTTATTTAGCAAATAAATAAAGTATTAAAAGACAGGAAATTAAAACAAATACATCCATGGCTACATTATTTACGGACTCGCAACCATTTCCTTACAATAATTACAGACATATTTAAGAATATTTGGTCATTATAATGGCTCTTTTACATACTATTTCCTATTCTAATCCGGGCAGCACAACGGCTTATATTGGCTACATTGTGCCGGATTTAAATAACAACTTTAAATAATAAATAGATAGAAAAGTAAATAAATACAATAAATAACGCCCTTAAAGGCTTTACCTTTTAGAGCGGTGGTGTGCTCGCTCTGTCCTTCAGGGAGAGGGAGTCTTTTTTGTTGTTTGTTGTGTGGTTGTTGTTTTGATTTGGGCAGAGTGACTGCTTATTTTGAAGACTTTTGGCTTGTCAACTCGGGCAGAGTGACAGCTTATTTTGGTAGGTTTTGGCCTTTTTGGTTGGGCGGAACCACGACTTAGTTTTTTGGTTTTTTAGCTTGTTACTCGGGCAGAGTAACGGCTTACTTTTGGGATTTTTGGGCCGGGGAAGTGAGGTGGATACCTAACAACTAGGCTAGGGATCACTTATAACCTATGGATATTTATTTTGGTGGAGTTTGGACGGGGTTTGGAGACTTTTAGGGGCTTCTACTCATCTATCTCACACCTCTCGTACTAATTATTTTTTTGACGGAATGACAGAGAGACAGAGCTTCGTTGCGATTTTTATCGCGAACATTGAACATTGAAATGAGGAGTCGGGGCCTTCTATTTATACTTGAAGAGCAGGGAGTCAGCCGGCATTTCTGAGTTTCTTCCAGCCGCATCAGCCAGTTGTACACCAAGCTTCAAGGTTTGTTCTTTCCGTCCACTGAGACAAGCTACAATGGAATCTCATGGTGCGGCACCAGCCGCATGATGTGGTGGCACCAAGGCTACTATTCATCTTTCATTTTCACACTTTCACCCCTCGCAGTTCACTGTTTCGCGCATCCTGCTTTGCCTTTCGCATTTTTAACTCCTGTAACTTGACATTTGTTAAGTTTTGACAGTTCTTGATATCTTATGTCAGAGTCACATACCAGGGGTACGAAATTGGGGTGTCTACAGAGCCCCTCAACGATGGAGTCTACGGGTAACCCAAGGCTTACTGAGTAGACGAACATCGTTGATAAACAATAGACTCTCCAATTTCGTTCATTTCAAAACGGGAGAGAAATGCAATTGGTAGCAGTTATAATGCACAGTTTATCATGCTATCCAAACTCCATAACCTAGACATTTTTAGTCGGTTATAAAAGGCTATCGTAGTTTTTGAGTAGATATGAATTTAAAGTGCTTTGTTGGTCGGACCTACTAATGTAGGCTGCCTACGTATTCCCTATTAAAGGAAATCAGACCAAACGTAGTTCAGGCCAAAAACCTAAACTACAACCAGATGAGGACGTCATGTTCTTCAGGTCAAGCCTGATCGAGAACACAACAGTAAAAAGATTTTTGTGTTCTTCGAAAAAGTCGTATCCAACAGTCGAGAACGGCTGCCAAATACGGTATGAAGATTTGAATGTTTTTCTGGAATCACATTTCAACAGGTCAAAACCTTGTCATTGAAACATGTTAAGAAGAGTTTTCAAATTTCCAGAAAACTGCGCTCGACCAATAAAAATCCGTCGTCGAGCACGACAAAGAAAACTTTCTTCAAGTATTTTCGAAAATTGATAAAGAAAACATTCTTTTTCCTTTCCTTTCTTCTCGCTCTCTCTATTTTTTTTCAAATATTCCTCTTTTTTTTTTTTTTGAAATATTCATCTTTTTGTGTTTTTTGTGTTTTTTTTTTTTTTTTTTTGTTGCGATGGTCGTGCCTGCCGAAATAGGCTGCCTACGTATCCTTATCCAAGGAATCAGACCAAACGTAGTTCACCTCTGCTGGGGATCAAGTGTTGTAATGCAGACAAGTGTTATGCGGAAAGATAGTCATAATATCCATTACAACCTAGTGAAAATAGCGCATATCAAAATGAAAAACCCATTGCCTCACAACACTAAACGCAATATCCATTGCGTTGACACAAAACTTAATGCAATATTCATTGCATTAAAACGGAAAGCAAATGCAATATCCATTGCATCGCAACACAAAACGCAATATCCATTGCGTCGACACCAACTTAATACAATATCCATTGCATTAACATAGAAAACGGATGCAATATCCATTACATCGCAATACTAAACGCAATATCCATTGCGTTGACACAAAACTTAATGCAATATCCATTGCATTAACATAGAAAATGGATACAATATCTATTGCATCGCAACACAAAACGCGATATCCATCGCATTACCCGAAAGACGGATGCAATATCCATTGCATCGCAACGCTGAATGCGATATCCATCGCATTGACACGAAAAGACGGATGCAATATCCATATGCCATCGCATCGTTAACGTTGAATGCGATATCCATCGCATTGACATGGAAAGATGGATGCAATATTCATATGCATCATTGCATCGCCGAATGCGATATCCATCGCATTGACACGAAGGACGGATGCAATATCCATTGCATCGCAACGCTGAATGCGATATCCATCGCATTGACACGGAAGGACGAATGCAATATCCATTGCATCGCAACACTGAATGCGATATCCATCGCATTGACACGGAAGGACGGATGCAATATCCATTGCATCGCAACGCTGAATGCGATATCCATCGCATTGACACAGAACGACGGATGCAATATCCATTACATCGCAACGCTGAATGCGATATCCATCCCATTGACATGGAAAGACGGATGCAATATCCATTGCATCGCAACGCTGAATGCGATATCCATCGCATTGACATGGAACGACGGATGTAATATCCATTGCATCGCAACGCTGAATGCGATATTGTGACACCCTGCTCCTTCGTTAGCTCGGATTGCGTGCTATACTTGCACTTCTTTCTTTGTTGATTGTATGTTTGGTTTGCGAGAGGGTCTAGATGTGTATGAGAGACCATACTAAGACCAAAACATTATTAAGAGACTCCATATAGTTGTTGACTTGCTAAAGTCACAAGCCGTGACTCAACGATAGTCGGAATGCGACGCGATTGAGAGTTTGCTTGTGTTTTGTGTTCGGGACCTCGGTTTGGTCCTAGACCTTTATTAGATGGTTTATTAACATGTTTAGATGCATTAGACTTCAATTTAGAGGTGTTCCTTAAGTCTATCGATGATTTGGAAGCTTTGGAGATAGTGCTCGTCTCTATCGCGTAGTTCGGGAATCGAGTCGCGTAATCGTCTCTCCTTTGGGACTCTTGTTTCCCTAGTTGTTGTTCAAATTCCTAGAAGTATTTAAGCTTGTTCATTAGCCCTTAGACTTGCCTTAAAAGTCTCCTTTAATTGCTCGTTCGATTGCGAGTTCATTCGTCGTTCCGGTTGCACGTTGTTGCACCTCTTCGCGGTTTCGCTCCAGTTGTTTTGGGAGTTGTTCGGGTGTGTTTCCGACTTATTTTGAGTTAGGTTAGACCTTAGAATGGTTTCCCATAAGTTTGGGACCATTTAGGACATGTTTAGACCAAGTTCAAGGGTTAAACGAGGCGGCCGCATCGAATTTTGAGCACTAGCCCGCCTCAAAAGCTGAGAGCAATTCAAAATCAGTCCAAGCCCCAGCATCTGAGGCGCCCACCTGGGCTTTGGTGAGGCGCCCGCCTCAACATCAGAGACCATCTACGGGATTTTTCCCCTGTTTTGCTGCTGAACGATTTTTATACCCAAACCCCTATCCAAACCTTTTCTAAACCCCACTTAAACCTCCCTAACCCTCCTTACTTATACCCTAACATCTCTAACAAGTTTTATGGGTGGATTAGTGAGTGATTGAGTGGATTAATTAAGCCAAAAATCATATTTTAAGTGACCACAATGTGGTGACACTTGTCCCACTCAGTTTTTAACCCTTTTAAGCCACAATCTGAGAGTTTGACTCTCATTTCTCTCCTCCCTTATCCAAAAACGGGATTAGCTTCCTCCATGGTTCCTCCTTGAGTTCTTGAAGGTTTCTTCTTGGTTTCCATAGCTCCCTTCCTCCATTGTTGAAGCCAAGCCATAGGATTGAAGAGCTTGTTGAGAGGAGCATTTCCAACCGATTAATCTTTTCATTTACTTTCTTTGGTGTAAAATACTTGTAAGTTACTTCTTCTATCTTTGATTTTGTACTCATTGATCCTAAGGAAAACAAACTCTATGCTATTTGAGGTCAATGAGTACACATACTTGCTTTGTGTGATTTTTAACTTGTGATTTGAGCATGTGAACTTGTTAAGAGCATATGTAGGATGACTGCTATGATTATTGAATCATATTGTTACCCTTCATCTTATGTTTCTAGGATTCCAAGCATGCTAGAAATCATGTTTACATTCTATTTGGGTTTATTATCAAAGTATGCCTAAGTTTCGGGCCTTGGGTGTGTGATCTCACTAGATAATATGAGTATGACCATTTAATTGAGATTACGTGAATTATAAGATGGGTATATGATTATGTTGAGTTTCATGAATTTTAGGGCTTGATAATCAAGCCCGAATTATTGGAGGAATTGTTGTTAATTAAAGTGGGTATTAATGTGTAGGATGATTTGGATGATGTTGTGTGTTGGGAGAAATTGGTTATCCCTTTGTTAAGGATTTTATGAATTTTGGGGCTTGGGAATCAAGCCCGAATTATTTTGGAATTCGTCATAAATTGAAGAGGATGATAATGTTGGGATGTATGGAATGTGTAAATAATGAAACTTAATAGTAAGACTCAACGGAGTCATTTTAAGTTCAATAACATGCTAATAACCGTTGGGATGGATTCCTACGATGTTCGGGTTTTGGTAGGTCATGATGGTGAGCACCCGAGCATCTCGATTGGTGTCCAATTGAGACACTTATATTATAGAGAATTATTAGGGGATTTATTTGGAAGCGTGCTCGGGAGAGCACGGTACATTAAAGGCCAACCTATGGTCTCGAGTATGGTTGAAAGATAATTATTGAGCGAGTTCTCACTTTTGGGGAAAATTGGTCGGTTGCACATGAACGTACTTGTGGGTTATGACTACGGTGTAGTCTTTGGTTTGATTTCAAATAGAGGTCCATTATAGACCTCATAATATGATTCTTGGTGGGTTTATACTATTCTTGATTTAATTGGTGACTTGAGATCTTTTAAGATTATTTGGCTGTGAGCAATGTAATTGCCTTGACTTGATTTAGGGTAAAGAATAATAACCTATTTGGTCGGATGAGTTCGCTCTTGTCGAATTCATTCCTTATTTGTTTATATTGAGTAAATACATACTTGAGCATTTGGTCGGACGGGTTCGCTCTTGTCGAATCCGATCCTTATTTGGTCTTTACGAGTAAACATCTACTTGTGCATTGCATTAAGTCCAGCTGGCACTATTTGGTTTGATTTTTATGTCAGGGTGGGACGATACATTGCCTATACGAATCGTCAGATTCGTATTCGCTATGGATCGCCGCACTGGACCTCACACACTCCCTCCATCAGTAGGCCGCAATGGGGAAGTAGCCCTTTGCCGTAACAATACTTGCGACACAATGCCGCTATCACCAATGGAGTTCGGTATATCGATGCGAAGACACGAGCATCGTAGTCACAAACCCGTATAACGTGTTTTTCTTGCAGAGCTACGTAGCGGCCGGGCCCATAACATATCCTATTGTGATGTTTAATACTCGCACTTATGTGAATAACGTGCTAAGTGCAAATTTATGATCATTTGAGGGCTAGGCTCAGATCTTGGTTTTACGTGCTTATATATAAGCACTTATATGAAAGATAACGTGCTATGTGGTTAATTATTGGTATGCTATTAAGATACCATGATTTTATATACGCTTGTGCATTATGCCATGCCACATCATGCTATGCCATACATTTGCATTTAGTAACTTACTGGGTCATTATGACTCACTCCGTGTGTTTGTTTTCCTTAGTTTTTGCAAGAAGCTCGTTAGTGCACGTTGCAGCCTTCTGGTGCTTGTTGGTTAGCGTGTGGTCTTCCCGCAATAGCTTGGAGTTATTATTATTATTATTATTGTATTTATTATCTTGTGAGACACGGATGTGAAGTTATGTAAACTTTACTTGGGTAGTTATGTTAGTATTTTATTATCGTTTATTTTGGGAGCCGACTTATTTGGCTGAGCTATTGTATTTATTTAGAGGTTATTCTGTTGTCTTTCCGAGCAAGGTTTTAGCTCGCAAGTTCTAGTATTATGTTATTGTTATTTCGCCTCCGACAACTTTAGTCGAGACATTGGTTTAGTTGTTAGTATTTAATATCTTATTCGTTTAGTTGATTTGTCCCTCCGGCATGTTGTAGCCGTTGAGTGGTTGTTTATCAGGTTCGTATTCTGTTGATTCGCCGGCCTTAGGTTGCCGATGGTTTGTTGTACGTGCGCAATGTTGGCCACGCCGAAGTCGTAGATTTGTCGAGAGATAGTCGTCTCTCACCTTGTATTCCTTAGTTTATAATTATAAGTTTGGGTTCCACTTATGATTTGCTTCCGCAGATTTTAGTTTTTGGTTATTCGGTTTTGTCGTTATGGCTTTACATTCCTGTTTAGAGTTTGATGGTTCAACTCTTGACTCGCACCACTACGCTTAGCGGGTGCTTGTCCGTCTTTTAGCTTGTCTTGACGGCACGACCTTGGGAATTCGCATTGGAGTCCGGGTCGGGCTGTCACAGATATCCATCGCATTGACATGGAAAGACGGATGCAATATCCATTGCATCGCAACGCTGAATGCGATATCCATCGCATTGACATGGAAACACGGATGCAATATCCATTGCATCGCAACGCTGAATGCGATATCCATCGCATTGACACGGAAGGACGGATGCAATATCCATTGCATCGCAACGCTGAATGTGATATCAATCGCATTACTAAAAGAAGGTATGTCGCGATGTATGTGTTGTAAAGGTAGTCTATCAAGTGTTGTGATGCATGAGATGTCTCCTTAGGAACGCTGCCTTCGTCGGAGGACAAGACCTTTCCCTCTGATCCGGGGTTGTATGCCCCTTAAAGAAAGTTTTCCAACTCAGCTATTGATGCACAGAAAAGGGGTAAAATACTTACCTTTTCTTACCTTGGCTTCTGCTTTATGCTTCTCTTGCTGCATCCGCTGGGGATTTTTCTTTTGTCGCAGTTCCAGCTTTTGGTGGAAATTTTCTTCTTTTGCTGCCGCAATTTCCATGTCTTAGCTAGAAATTTCTTCTTTTGCTCTACTGCCTATTTTCTAGCTTTTCTGCCCCATTTTCCGGCTGATCTGCTGGGGATATGGACTTCACTTTTTGTAACTTTTGACGATGTTGTGAAGGATCTTTGCGAGGTGATCCTTGGCGAGATGCTGACAAAACATTCATAGGCCGATACGGCGGAAGACCTGATAAGATGTAGTAGAAAGATGCAAGCATGCGAATGAAAATTTCCCTTTCTTTTTAAAAAAACTTTTGAATGTGCATGCGTATCATCTGTTTCTTAAACATGTTAAGGCATGATAAGGCAAGGTGATGGAAATGCAATATAAGGGCTTGAGATGTGACTTTTAGTTGGCTTTGGAGGGTTATGTGTATAGGGGTTGATATTTGAAATGGAGGCGGATGATGTGTCGGGTCAACTTTCAGTCTTTTGACTAGTGCATCATTCAAAAAAAGGAATTCAACCGGGACTAGTGAGCCCTACTAAACAATGCCTCGGAGGAACCTTTTTTTTTCTTTTCTTTCCTTTTTTTCTTTTTTTTTTTTTGTTTGTGCTCTAACTTTTGCCTTGGCCGCCCTTTCGGGTTTTCAACCTAGCGAGTTGTTTACCTTGTAGGGAGCCAGTCTTTCGATGCATGCGAGGATGAGCCGTTTATTCTTGAGGAATCACGATTTTGTAGCTTCTTTGTTCCTTCCGGCAGAGATGGAAATGATAGTTGCTTATGGAGATAATGAGCCTTTATATATTCCATGAGTTTGGCGGAAGAAGCCCCAGGATGAATTTGATCAACCAAATTTTGTATGACGGGAATGTTCCTGGAGAAATTAACTAGGGCCAGCCCCAGATAGACTTGATTTGGAGAGACTTTTGTGGGAGATAGAAATGACTATGCTCAGAGAAAGAGGATGACCCTTATGGACAAAAAGAAGATTCATGATCCAGAGTTTATCGCCAAGTATCATGAGTTTCATCAACCCTACTTAACATTTATCTTTTGATAATTTCATGTCATGTGTCTTTAGCAAGGAGTTCTGTCTTGGACCTAGATCACGTTACAACCGATTGAAACAGAGTTATAGGTTGTAACTAGGTTGGGGTGTAGTGTTTAAGTGTTTGGGATGGTTTAGCTTTAGGATTTAGGATCTGATTGGCCTCTTGCTCGAAGGTATTTTGGGCCATGGGTTTGGTTATTTTAAGAAAGGCGATCTCAAAGCGATCATTGGCTGGCTTTTTAAGTTGTGGGTTTTGGATGAGAATTTGGTTTCTGGATCTGGGGAGATCGGATTTTGGCTTTGGTTGCGGGTCATGAGGTTGTCCAAGAGTGATTGATGTTTTTCTTTTGTTGCGAGAAAAAGATTTTAAGGACATTGCTCAAGAGAGGCTCCCTCTTTTTTTTCTTTTCTTCTCTTCTCTTTCTCCTTTTTTTTTTTGGGAGAGAGAAATTCCTCTTCTTTTTTTTGACCTCTCGGAGCAAATTGAGAGAGTGCCTAAAGAGATACTCGTTTTCTCTCTTGGGATAAAAAGAAGATTGTCATTCTTGGTGGATATATATAAGGGTGGAGCAAATCCAGCTTTGAGAAGTCGGGTTTTAGAGATGGTTAGGCTTTGGAAATTGGTGGGTTTGTTCAGGCATTTAGGAGGGGTTGGGTGTATGGTTGGGAGTCCCTAGTGTACCGTTTAATAGCTCGGCCGCAATGGGTCGAAGGTGATTCTGGTCAAGACGAATTGCCTGCTCTGGATTTCTTGTGTTCTTAAAAGTTTTCGGGTCCATATCTTCTTGATGACTCATCATCAACTCGTGTAGACTTATCATGTTTTTTCATGAGTTGACTCGTCATCTTCATCCCCCTTTTTTACGTATATTTGGGCGATATGTGGTGTTCGTGAGATCAAGAAGAAGACTCAAGAAGAAGACTCGACAAGCTAATATAGGAAAAGCAAGAAGTTTATCAGGCTTGAATATAGATAAATACTTTTGGAAGGCTCAGTTTGAAGACTTGGCTGGGCTTTCAAAATAATGAAGACCAAATGAAATGAGCATACTCTGCGAGGATAAGTTGTAGGTATTAATATGGGCTAAGAAGATACCTCTGGGGTTTGAAAGCCCCTAGTCCTGAATTGTTGTGTATGATCCTTGAGTTGCTTGGCTTTTCTGGACTTCTCAGCTTTCCAGACTTTTCTGCTTTCTTGGTTGTCCCAACTTTTCTAGCTTTCTTTTCTTTTCTGGCTCCCTATCGGTCCTTCTTCTCTTTTCTTTTTTTTTATTTTTTTGTCATCATTTTTCTCTTTTTTTTTTTTTTTTTTTGCTTTTCTTGCTTTTTTCTTTTTTTTTTTTTTTTTTTTTTTTTGAGGTGGTCGACCTTGACATCTCAAAGTAGGACTTGCTAGATTATTTTTTTTTTTGAATCAAGAATGACTGATGCACTTATCAACTGGTGATGGCGATTGAAAATAATGGTGAGGGGGGAATTTCCTGTCTTTACATGTTTTGGGAAACAGAAGACAACATATAGAAAAAAGACTTTCTCTCCTCTTTTTTTTTTGTTTTTTTGAAGACTCCCTTTTTTTAGAGAGAACGAAATCTCTTTTTTTTTCTTTGTTTTCTTTGTTTTTTTTTTCTCTTTTTTTTTTTTGATGTAATGATTACGTACATTCTCAGGACGGTCCCTCTCAAGAGAGTAAATGACAAGAGTCAACTTTTAGCCCCCGCAAAATTGTTAGTGGTACCGAAAAACAACAAGGGTTCCAAAATTGACACTGTGTTGAAAAGAGTTGTTTCCTGGAGATTTTATTCGACAAAAGAACATTCGAAGGTGCAAAGAGTCTTTGGATGTGTATATACAAGGGTATTCTAGGGTATTTTCTACTTTTTACTAGAGACAATCATGGGAGTGGTTTTTCAGTGATTTGGCCATCAATAAGATCTTAGATGGCACTTCTGAGCTTATAACACTTATCAGTGGGATGGCCACTACTACGATGATACTCGCAATACTGAGAGTGGTCCCATGTGTCTGATAGCTTTGGTGGAGGTCGGTAGTTTTCCATAGGTTTCAAAACCCCTTGTGCCATTAAGCCTTGGAAAATCAGAGACATTGGGGCATTCAGTTCATCGTAATGCCTTGTTTTTGCTCGGTAGGGTCCTATGAGGTTCTTGTTGGCATTACTGCTTCCTTCAACAGAGTTGGAAGATTTATTCGTCTCATATGACCATGGCACATTACTGTACTTACCAGGTGAAATTCTTTCAACCACGCTGACTTCTTCCGGAGACTTCATCTGATTCAGAGTCACAGAGTGAAATTGGGGGTGTATGTGCATCAATCTCTAGGGATCCCATACATATTTCTTCATCAATACGGACTCCTATCTCCACTATTTCTTTAAAATTGCTATAAGGGAGAGACTACATGCGTCCTAGGTAAATGGGCTGGAGGTTTTCTGCATGATTCAGCCAGATCAGGTCTGTCCAGAGTCTGGGCGACTTTATCCTTCCATCTGGCTGCAAATTCTGCGAATGTTTCATTTTCTTTTTGGGTGCATGCCTCAAGTTCCCTTTTATTTTCAGTGGTGGTATTGTCTTTGTACCTTTCTAGGAACCCTTCAGCTATTTGGTCCCAAGTTCACATGGTGCTATCATCTGCTAGCATTAACTATTGCTTAGCAGCCCCTATTAAGGTAAGGTGAAAATTGGAGGCCATGGCTTTGAAACAAGCCCCTCTTGACTGCATGCCAGTAGAGTAAGATTTTAGGTGAGAGATAGGGCATCTAGTCCCATCGAATTTTTCTATGTCGGACATTTTGAAATTTGGGGGTAGTATAGCTGAAGGTTTTAGCGTTAATGCCTTCATAGAAAATTTTTCTTTGTCCAGGGCTTCGAGCATCATACTTTTCAAGTTCTCCATGTCTGCCTCCATTTTGGTGGGAGGAGGAGTTGGATATTGGTATATGCTGGTAGGACTAGGAAAGGCTGGATTAGTTTCTGGCTGTGGTATTTTATAAGGATTTTGAGGAGGCATTTGGTGAGGGTTCTGGTAAGGATTTTCATTTCGGGTAGGATTTGGGTCTTGGACAGGATAAGGATTTTGGGTTGGATAGGGATTTTGGGTTGGATATGGATTTTGGGTTGGATAGGGATTTTGGGTTGGATAGGGATTTTGGGTTAGATAGGGATTTTGGGTTGTGGTAATATTTGGTGGGTTAGTGTTTGGCTGAGAAATTGGTTTGGAAGAACATGGAAGTTGATGCTTTGAGGGACCGCCCCAGGGGAAGAGTTCATCTCACCAATGGATTTCAAACTTTGCACCATGCTAGCTATTTGGCTCATCACGCGCCCCCAACTTTTGGTCTAACCATTCCCATGCATTGTTTGAGTCGGAGCCCCCCTGAGCGCCCCCCGCCCTCGGATTCTGACCCATGGCGGGCTACATACTTTCACCGCCATTCTCGCTTAAAATATGTATCTTTCGAACCGAGCATAGTGCCTCTTTTCTCACTTGAAACCTGATATCCTCTCCGATTTTCGCACTATTTTCCCCGTATCAACCTGGCCACAAGATATCTCGCGCTTTCCAAATTCGGGCCAGTTTCCGAGGAAAATGGGTTTTGAGGTATCGGGAGGTCGTCGGGTCAGGCTCTGCAGACAGTGCCTTTTATTATTACATTTTATTATTATTTATTTTGTTCCCTACAATTGACCGGATAAGCATCCGCTTTATTTTGACAGCCTCAGCCTTGACTTTTCCTTGAACAAGGGATTTTTCTCCGTAGTATAGGACCAACGTATTCCACCGCCGACTCCTCAGACGTGGTCCCCTGCAAGGGCCTATACATACATATGTTATATATATATATATATATATATATATATATATATATATATATATATATATATATATATATATATATATATATATATATTATTTTTATTTTATTTTTTTGAACTTGTGCATTTTTATTTTTATTTTGATGATTCTTTTTTTTGACATATGTATTTTTTTTATTGATTTTTTTTTGACAGGGCGGCTCATAACCCGTAGATGCAAAATCGACGGCCTCGGCCTGTGAAGTGTCCGAGAATCTATATACATTCTAACGTTGGTTCATGCAGGGAGTAGGCCGGCCATGGTGTAGGGTAACAGCTTCTAAATATTCCTATATGCGTGCGCGTGTGTGATATCCGAAAAGCGAAAGTCTTTATTTATTTTACGATATATGAACGTAAAAAATATAAACGATATGGTATGTCTTGTCTTATGTGTGGATTTTCTCGGCTTTTTATTTTTGAGCGCAAGTAAGCAAGCACACCATATTAAGAAATAGAAAGAAAAGTGGGGAAGTTATCTATCCCTATCAATTACAAATTTTGGTCATATGTCCCCAAAATAAAATGGCAGAATGAATGCAGATATGTGCAAGTGTACGTATAATAATAAGAAAAGGAAATGAACCGAAATAAATAATAATAATAAAGAGCCTAAGTAAAATAAAGCTCCGACTTTTGTTGTGCCGCCGGAATTTTATTGTAACATACATAATATTATTTTTTTTACTTTTTGAATTTTTTAATATTGTTTTTGAAATTTTTTTATATTCTTTTTTTAATATTCTTAAACACACTTGTAATGCTTATCTGAACGAACCGCTGCAAGATGGAGGATCATATCCACAAATATAGACACGGATATATAGGAACACAATATTCAAATGCGTGAATTAATATAACAAGCATACTGCAGCCAGAAACAAATAAAAAACAAAAAAGTTTTATTTTATGAGTCTAGCTCGTTGATCCTTATGTTAAATTTATATCTAATCGTACATTACATTAGTTTTATATGGCTAATCGAGGGTTGCGTATCGATTAGCGTGGCAACTGTGTATAGAACTTTGCCTTGTATAGTTTTTGTAGGACTTTTCGAGGAGCAGCGGAAGACCCCCTTCCACGGCTTCACTTGGAAGACTTGCTCAAAGCTTAAGATCGGTAGAACCTCGTGTCGGTGATACGCTTCTACGTGTCCTCTCCAGCTGACTAGGCGGTTAATTCAAACTTATTTCCATATATTATT
>JABEVN020001446.1:0-24871 GCA_013146195.2 Codonopsis lanceolata
ATTAATACACTATATATAATACATATATAACATATCAATCAATATTAAAGAAATTATGCTCATAAGCCAATTCATCATTTGGGCAAAAATCCACTTCCAAGCATCTTCTCCAATCATGCTCATAAACATGGAAATAAATCATATAGCAAGGATTAATACACTATATAATACATATATAACATATTAATCAATATTACAATCATGCCCATTAAGCCAAATCAACATTTGGGCAAAATCTCCTTCAAGTATCTTCACCAAATTATGTTCAACATACATGAATAAATCACATAACAAGGTTTAATATACTACAATAAACATGAATAACATGATAATTAAGGTCCCAAGTAGGTTCACCCAAGAATCTTCATCAACTAGAAACCTAGGGTTCATGGCATCTCTACAAGCCCTAGAAATTGCACCCATTGACCTCACTTAGCAAGATGATTGTTTTCCTAGGGTCAATGGGGCCAAAATAAAGAGGAAGAGAAGAAACTTACCTATGTTCAGCCCCTTCTAGGTACAATCCCGAAATTCTTGGTGATGGGTGTTGTTCTCTTCAATCCCCACTTCAAAACTATGGTGTAGCTTGAGAAATGAAGATCCCAAGCTATGGCCTCCAAGTTGGAACCCTCAAGAACCCTAGAAATTGACCTCTCAAGCTCTCTAAGGTGTCTCTCACGTTTTTGGTGAAGTATGGCTGAATATGAGAGGCTTTGGTGAAGTGTTGGAGGCTTATATATGATAGAAAGTAAGTGGGTTTAGGTTAGGTTAATGGGGGTTTCTCTTTAATTAACTCCTCTAATCCACCTCCCAAACTCAATTAGATGGTTAGGACAAGTCTTAAGACACTTAGGAAGGTTTAGGATTAGTTTAGAGGGGGTTTAGTGGGGGTAGAATAGGAAAATCACATCAAAAACCAAAACAGGGACAAGCTGTCCACTGCTACAGTACTCGCGTAGCTACAGTACTCCCATTGCGGCGTCCAACTGCGATGGCTCCGGTTTGAATACCGTTCGACGAAGCGACGCGATTTCTTCTCCTGCCACTCTGTAAATGTCCTAAGTAGAAGCCTTAAAAACCCCAAACCAAACAAAAATTTTCTCGAAGGTTTCTCGATCAAACAAATCAGCCGCGTACCAAAAATCAGTCCGTAACTATTGTATAACGGATGAAATTATACAGAACAAACTAACGATCGAAACAACGAATGAACAAGCATAATTACTTGTTTTAAAGCATGTTAAAAGACTAATTAAAGGTCCCAAACACATACCCAATGTTACACCAAAACTAAGTGTAAGGAAAATACTGACGATCGTTAACAAAAGCGCGAATCAATCAAACATGGCGACGACTATACTTTGAACGTCGTGACCACATGTAAACTTTATAAAAATGATTATAAACACTTCAAAGGGCTATAGAATAGGATTGAATGTCACTCAAATGATGAACAACAGATAGGAGAAAAGAACTCCCCAAAAGACGAGACGCTCACACGGCTCAATCTCAAACTACGCGATAAGGAGAATTGTTATCCTCGGAGCGTCGAAACATCGTAAGACTTAATAAATACATCCAACTAGAAGTCTTAATACATCTAAACATTTTAATCAATCATCATGTAAAGATCTAGGACCAAATCGAGGTCAGGAACATAAAATCCGAGTAAACTCTCAATCGCGTCGCATTTCGACTATCGTCGAGTTACGACTTGTGACTTTAGCAAGTCAACAACTAAATGACATCTCTTAATAGTATTTTGATCATAATGTGATCTCTCATACACATCTAGACTCTCTCAGAAATCAAATAAGTGATCAACAAGGGAAGAAGTGCGAGCATTGCACGCAATTCAAGCTAACCGGGAATCGGGGTCTTACACCCCCTCCCCCCACTTTGATTATTGGTACTGCATGAAGTTGAAACATTGATATTTGGTATTGTTTGATTTTGTATCTATATATTTGGTACTTTGTTGTAATAACATATAGAGTTTGAGGTTTTTAAATTGGTTTTATAGTTTTGTTTATTTTGTGTCTTCTTTGTATTAATTGTTATATTATCAGGTACAAAAAAAAACTATAATGATAGTATTTTTATGTATTTTTTTTAATTTTTTTTCATTATTAGCGATGGAATTTCCGTCGCTGATATTTAATTTTAATTAACTTTTAAAAACCTTTAACGACGGAAATTTCGTCGCTGAAATTAAATTTTAATTAACTTTTAAAAATCATTAGCGACAGAATTTCTGTCGCTGAAATTAAATTTTAATTAATTTTTAAAAACCTTTAGCGATGGAAAATTTCGTCGCTGAAATTAGCCTTTAGCGATGGAAATGGGCCCATCGGACAACTGCGACGCATGATTACCGACGGGTCACCAACGGAAAAATTCCGTCGCTGGGAAGCCATTAGCAACGGAATCCCTACTTTAGCAACGGAAAATTCTGTTGCTAAAGGCCATTTTTTAGTAGTGCATAGTACTACCCAAACCAGGAAGAAGATGTTCGGTCATGTTACTCGAACAAATCCCAGCCAAACATCTCACCCCAACCAAAAGGAAGGAGGGATCAAAATCAAAGGCATTATGATGATCTGCCTGCTTCGAGGTCTATGATCTTCCAAACACTATGGGCCCATGGACAGCTTAAGACAATTACAAATTATACACCTTCAAACCCATTACCACTACATGCATGGAACCATGCCCAATATTGTGAGTATCATTGCAACAACAGTCACTCCATCTATAAGTGTTATCTGCTCAAGAATGGCATCCAAAACCTCATCGACAATAAAATCATCACAGTAGCAGATACTAGAGAACAACCCCTTGTCCCTGGTGAAGCAAAGAAAGTTTGACGAGACCAGAAATGTACACTTCTACTCAATTAGAATAAAGAAGCTGCATCACTTCTCTTTCAAATAAAAGAGCTTAGATGTAACATGCTCTCTTGGGACTCTATCTTGGGCAGCAGTCAAACTATCAGTAACACTAAGAAAACCAGTTGGATTGGTGGGGATGTCAGTCATCTACCTGCCCACTCCCTGAAATTGAGGACCTCAAACCCCAAGACCTCAATAATGTAATTAGCCCTATAAAGCATGAAATTAATAATGAAAGTCTTGATGTCTTCGCATATTCCTTGGTTGCACATATGTTAAAAGATGAATTAACCAATAGAAATAATGAGTCGTTTAACAAAATGGACTAGAAAGATAAAGAATACCTAATCGAGCTCGCTAAGTCAGTCAAGCACCGATCAGCAGCATCAGAAGAAGACTTGTCTTTTATCAATCTGGGGCTGAACATTGAGATCAGAAAGGTCAGAGTTGGTAGCTATCTACAAGGGTCAGAAAGGGCAGCATTGATCAGTCTACTTAGATAGTTTGTAGATGTCTTCGCATGGTCTTATGAAGACATGCCTAGGTTGGATCCATCGATCGTAGAGCAATGAATTCCGACATACCCAAATGCTAGGCCAATCGAGCAGAAACTCCGTAAGATGAACCCAAAATGGTCATTTAAAGTAAAAGAAGAGATTATGAAACAGCTACAGATCAAGTTTATCCGGGTAGTTGAGTACCCAATTTGGCTGTCAAACATAGTGACTGTACCGAAACCTAATGGAAAGGTTCAGATTTGTATAGACTTACGCGACCTCAACAAGGCATCGCCCAAACACGACTTCCCTCTACCCAACATTGATGTCGTGGTAGATGATGTGGCTTCTCACAAAATAAGATCCTTTGTAGATGGCATGTTGGGCTACAACCAAATCAAAATGGCAGTAGAAGACCAGGAAAAAACTTCACTCATCACCCCCTTGGGAATCTATTGCTACACTGTCATGCCATTTGGGTTGAAAAATGCTGGGGCTACATACCAAAGAGCTGCCACTACCCTCTTCCACAACATGATACATAAAGAAGTCAAAGTGTATGTGTACGATATGATGCCCATGTCATTGACTTTCGAAGGTCAATGACATGGGCACCATTTGTATCGTCAGAAGTGCAGTGTTTGTGACAGTCGTGTATAAGAGGAGAGGTTAAGTTTATGAGCATAAGGAGGACAAATCTAGCTCAAACGATATCTCCTCACACTCAAGCACGTGTGACTCATCCCTCATATACTTTCGCAACATAGAAACATGGAAAACATTATGAGTCTCCGAGAGTGAAGGTGGCAATGCAACTCGATACGCTAAGGACCCAACTCTCTCAAGAATCTCGAACGGGCCAATATACCTTGGTGTAAGCTTCCCTTTCTTACCAAATCTCTTCGTACCCCTTCTTGGTGACACCTTTAAAAATACATAGTCTCCTACTTGAAACTCAAGATCCTGTCTACGATTGTCCGTGTAACTCTTTTGTTGACTTTGAGCGGTGCGTAATCTGTCTCTAATCAACTTCACGCTCTTGACCGATTGTTGTACTAACTCGGAACCCCAAAGTTTTGTTTCTCCAACCTCGCCCCAACAAATAGGAGATCTACACTTACGTCCATACAATGCTTCATACGTCGCCATCATAATGCTCTTCTGGTAGCTATTATTATACGTAAAATTTGCCAAGGGAAAATGAGTATCCCAACTTCCTTTAAAATCCACGACACAAGCTCGAAGCATATCCTCCAAAATTTGAATCAATCTTTCAGTATGACCATCTGTTTGAGGATAAAAAGCTGTACTGAAGTCTAATCTGGTCCCCAAAGCCTCTTGCAATGATTGCCAAAACCTCGATGTGAACCTAGGATCTCTATCAGACACAATACTCACTGGAACGCCATGAAGTCTCACGATTTCCTGAACGTTCAAAGCTGCCAACTGAGTCAATGAATAACTGATAGTAATCGATATAAAGTGTGCAGACTTAGTCAATCTGTCAACTATAACCCATACTGCATTTAATCCTCTACGCGTGTGTGGTAAACCTGTCACGAAGTCCATAGTAATATGCATCCATTTCCATTGAGGAATCTCAAGTGGTTGTAGAAGTCCCGCATGCCTTTGATGTTCAGCGTCAAGCTGTTGACAAGTTAAACACATCGATACATACTCCGCGATCTCTCTCTTCATGCCTTTCCACCAAAATTGTCGCTTCAAACCTAGATACATCTTTGTGCTCCCCGGGTGAATGGTGTATCTTACTTTATACTACAAGAAAACAGGGCAACTGAAACGGAAATTTGCAACCGAATTGAAATCAGTTTCAATATAAAAAGTACTCAAGGAAAATTGACGTGCACAATTAATTTTGTAACTCATATTGCAATGGAAAACTATTTTGTTGCATCATGTTTCGGGGGAAAAGTTGGAGGGAAGAATGCCGCCTAATTTTGCAATGGTTTTTGAAACAGATGAACTTCTGTTTCAATTTTCTATTTCAATTTCAGTTGTATTTTGCAACCGAATTGAAATCAGTTTCAATATAAAAAGTGCTCAAGGGAAATTGGCGTGCACAATTAATTTTGCAACTCATATTGCAATGGAAAACTATTTTGTTGCATCATGTTTCGAGGGAAAAGTTGGAGGGAAGAATGCCGCCTAATTTTGCAATGGTTTTTGAAATAGATGAACTTCTGTTTCAATTTTCTGTTTCAATTTCAGTTGTATTTTGCAATCGAATTGAAATCAGTTTCAATATAAAAAGTACTCAAGGGAAATTGACGTGCACAATTAATTTTGCAACTCACATTGCAAAGGAAAACTATTTTGTTGCATCATGTTTCGGGAGAAAAGTTGGAGGGAAGAATGCCTCCTAATTTTGCAATGGTTTTTGAAACAGATGAACTTCTGTTTCAATTTTCTGTTTCAATTTCAGTTGTATTTTGCAACCGAATTGAAATCAGTTTCAATATAAAAAGTACTCAAGGCACTACAACAAAAATGATATTATAGGACGCCCTACATAGGACGCTTCTAAAAAGTCATCCTATAAAGGTCATAATAGGGCGTCGAACTATTAGGGTCCTATTATGGTACCGCCTAGTAGGACGCCTTACTCTTTGTGTCCTATTATCACAAGACTTAATAGTACGCCTTCCAATGATATCCCATAAAAAGGCCTAAAATGACGCCTAGGTCGTAGGGTCCTATTACCGTGATGCTTAATATGACACATGACTCTAGTGGCCCTATTAGCACAAGGGCTAATAGGACACCTTTCAAGTAGGCATCTCAATAGGCCATTGAGACCTATTAGGGGTGTACCTAATAAGATGTCTTTCTATAGGGTCTTATTATCATAATCCCTACTAGGACACATAATTCTTGGGTCCTATCATCATAAAGGTTTATAGGACCCTTTTTAAGTAGCATCCCATTAAGTCATTGGGATAATATGACACTTTTAAGCGTCCTATAAAAGGCTAAAAGCACTAAATAAAAGAAAACTTAGTTTTGATGACATTTTTTTTCTTGACGTTTGAAATAACCGCATTCAATTCCCTACACTTCCATATATTTGTCGAAAATAAACGATAATTAACATATTTATCGGAAAATTGACGGCATTTTGTTTTAATGTCAGAACTTTGCAATGCTTTACCAATTTAAAGTGTTGAGGAATTTTTTGACATTTTGTCACAAGAATCGGTAACTATTCGACACATCGTGCATATGTCGAGAAATATTCAACAATTCTTACAATTCGTTAGAAAAATGCCAACACATAATGAAGTGTCGTAAAATTTAATATATTCCGGGTTATAATTGCTAGGCCTACTTCAAACAACTACAATGATTTCAGATTAAGAGTCCTCTCAAGTTAATCACTGCTTAAGCCAACTTTTTAATTGAGTACTCATTGTAACCATTTCAATCATAATCACATATTCTTTTTATAAATCAGTCAATTTTAATGATTTACAAGAAAATTGAGATATCGCGACTCCATGTTGTGTTATATTAATGCATTTGTTGTGTTATATTATGAAACATCAAATAATCTTGTAGGAGCCATTTCATAAAAAAGGGGAAAAGAGCCCAGTATATTGAGACACAAATAACGAGACACATAAATCAGTGATGCAATAAATTATTTAATTTGACACCTCCTTAATTAGCATCTCATCAAATCAAAAAATAGGCCACACTGACATCTCCTAGTCAAAATGTGTTGTAATAGGAGTCGTTTAAGGGTTTATTTATTACGTTTGTGTATAAACATGATGTAGTTTTAGATTTAAAATATTAATCGACTATTTTCTTTTAAAACCCAAGTGTTATTTTGACTCATAATTAATGTAAAGAGTAAGTTTCCTGTAAGACGGTCTTGAGGATCTTAATTCGTAAGAAGGAACCCCACTCTTTCACAACTCAACCTACCAACACACGGTGGGCCGGCTAAGAAGGATCCGTCTTACAAAAAATATTCGTAAGACCGTCTTACTGACGTAGCGGAAATAACAACAGGAATTCTTTTAACGGGAAATTCCTAACAAACAAGCCTATGACGACTTATGGTTTTCAAGCACAAAGTAAGAAAATAAGAAAACTCGATTTATTATAAATTTTTTTGAAATAAACGTTTAAGAGGGTATTTAAATGCCCTAAACAAACCAAACCCTTAAAGGAAAAAATAAATAAAAATAGATGAAAAAACTTGAAAAGTTCCAAGGCCCGTTGCAATGCTTAAATAGTGTTTTTTTGGGCTTAAAACAAACTTATCACGGGGTATACCATATGAGTCTTGTAGATCTCGTTGAGAGCTTCGATTTGATATGCGGCGGGTCCCGTAATTCATCCAGACGCGAAAGTTATGCTTCGTTAAATTTCTGCCAACTGTTAAATAATTTCTACTAATACATAACGGAAACTGTAAAAACTACCAGCCGAACCAACTTTCAGAAATTACAATTGGATCCCCCTGAACTTCGAAAGACTCGCTCAAATACGTCTCGGTCACCTGTTCTACGTTAATTACTTAATTTAAGTTTTCACCTAATGTACAAAAAAAAAGAAGAAGGTAAAATATGGAAAGGACTAAAATTGGAAGGTTAATTAATTTTTAAGAAGGGGGGTTTTATTTTTGAACACATTTTTAGCCTTCCCGCTAGAAAAATTTCATTAGCGCGGTTTTCTATTTCACAATATATGCCGCTATTATTCAGCCCTCTCCCTACTCACGCCGCCTCCGTTCGTCTCTCCCTACTCACACGCCTCCATCCAGCTTCTCCCTACGCCCCCAAAATTTTGAATTGAAGATTACAGAGAAATTCACAGCAGTTCATTGAAAGGTATGCCCCTTTAAAAATTCTCTCATCCTCAATTATCTGCCCTAGGTTTTTTGTTAGACAATTGCTCAATTGTGAATGATAGATATGTGAAACCATATATGCCTTAGTTATTTTGATGGACGAACAAGTAGTATTTTGCAGATGTTTCTCCATACATCTGCCATGGCAGAACGGCTGTAATTCATTCTAGTATGAAGGTCAATCTAATTTCATTTTAATTTTGGGTTTGGGTGAAAGAAGGAAATCTGTTATTTTTGCACACTAATTGTTTGATTACATTGATCTTAAGAGTAGTTTTGTTCTGTTTGATTGATGCATTAGGGTACCAAGTAAGTCATACATTCAATACTTTGGAAGCAAGGAGTAAACATTTTGGAAAGCTTCATAGGCCAAGCTATGGACTTGTTTCTTGCATAACATAAGCTTATCATGTTTCTTTCAATGTGCTTTAGAAATTGATAGAGAGATGGTCGATTGTCTGATCTTTTTTTTGTTAGTTGGATTTCTACTTTATAGATTGTTGGTTCAGTTTTCCTCCAGCTTTGTTTGATCTTTTCTCGCCCATGTTTGCTCCTTGGGAAACCTACTCGATAGTCCAAGTATAGAACGGTTGCAGCTACCCAAATATTTCATAAGTCCGAGGACCGATATCAACATTGTGCGTAACTTGTGTTAGGGGTCGAGGTGGAGAACAGTTATGAGAATTTCTTTTGATTGGTTGTGTCAACGAGAAACAAATTTCCTTTTGTTTTGTTTCCAGTGATTCATGCTTCATCATGAAAATGGAAAACCAAACTAAAGTCGCCGACACGGACCGACTTTGATAACCGCACTATATTCTAGTGTTCACTTGCAATGGTATAATACAGAGTACAGACATTAGAAAACGATAGAAGATGAGCTTACCTAAGCAATAGAAGATGATGAATAATAAGAAAAATGGACAAAACTAGCTTAAAACAATTCCCCATTAGTCTGATGAGGGAGAGCACTGTCGCCTGTCAAGCAAAGTGATTCCAAGTCGGGAGTTTTACTTCCCAAAACAGTTCCAAAACTCGTCTCTAATCTCGCCGACAACGGTTTGTTTTGAAGAGGATTTTCCCTTGCAAATATTCCCTACCAACTAACAAATTTATTCCAGCCTTTGGACTGCCCAAGCCGCAGCAATAATCTCCTCCAAACAGCCCCGTATTCTGAAAGTAACACTTACAAAATCCAGCCCCTCACCTAGCCTACAAACTGCCCCAAACAATGAATTAAAACCTCTAAAATCTACCCAAAATTTAATAGAGTGTCTCCTTACAAATTAACCCAAAAATCCCTAGCCTTGTTCATAGGATACACAAGCTATAAACTGCCCTTAATCTGGCCGGAATACTCCAAGCAAACTACTCCCCAATCTGTCCACTTGCAACAAACCAGTGACCAGAAGATGGGGAACATCTACATCTCCATCTCTATTTCATACTCTCCTCGCTTGTCATGATGCCTCTTAAAATCACAGCCCACACCTTCGCTTCCTCACTGGACAACAATTTTACCTGCCTTGGATTCAGCCTGAACTCTTCATAAGAAAAATCCTGTATGGTGGTGCCTTGATGCCTTAGGATTGAGGCATGACCTAGCAACAACTGCCATAGCCCATACTTCTTCTAATAAATCCTCATCTATAATTAGAGATGGGTCCACAATGTTCGTCAGAAGGTCTTTGTCATATATACTGATGTAAGGTAGTGTCCCTTCCAACAAGTCTTTTGTGGTTGTATCGGTGGATGAACTGATACCCAGTTTACCCGTTACTAGCTCAAGCAATACCTTCCCAAAGCAGTAAACATCATACGCACATGTCGCTGTAGGTGTACCAGAAGCACCTTGTTCAGATGTCTGGGGTAACCGCAGCAACCTGGTGAACCTCTTTGAATGAGGGTCTACTTCTTGAGCACAAACCTCACTTAGGCTCCCTAATCGAACTTCAAATTTATCATCAAGAAGAATGCTGCTTGCTTGAACGTCCCTGTGAACAAGAGGTGGATTACATTCATGATGTAGATAAGAGAGACCCTCTGCAGCTCCTGTTGCAATTTTCAATCTGGTTATCCAATCCAATGACTGTAAACGATCATCCTATGAATTGCTTTTTCTATACAAAGAGCTTGACAAGTCCCCATTCTGCATGTGCTTGTAAATAAAAAACTTCTCACTTTCGTTCTCCAAGCAATGTCCGAGGAGAGGGACTAATCTAGGATGAGAAACCTTACTGAAAAAGTCCAACTCTTGCATGCAAGCGTCCTTCCGGTCAGAGCTCAAATCAATTTTTTTGATGACTACAGGGACCCCACCTTCCAGTACACCCCGGAAAAGATCACCAGAATGGCCATTTTTTATGAGATTTACATCTCTAAAGTCACTGGTCGCTAAGAGAAGTTGCTGATAAGTAAATGCTTCTCCCAAACTCGAAAGGTTTAAAGACACTCTTGGATGAGGTGGACTTCCACTTGGAGGAACAGGCCCAACCCCAGTGCTTCTTTGAGTCGCTGGACCCCTCCTACGAGCACAAATGATCACCAGCTCCAGCACCATTGCCAGAATTGCACTAGACAAAACACCTCCAAGAACTCCTGCCAATATGATAAATCTCATGTTACTCCTTTTGCCAGATCTTGAAGGAGGAGGTTGGGTGCTATTTGGCAGTCCAAAATTATCAAAAGCCAGCCCCCTCTCCACATAAAATGATGCACAATCTGCCAGTCTTCTGACTAGACACACTTTGGAGGCAATTTCTACTTAAAGAGGTATTGCTACGAACATAATCTGGTACCCTGCCTTGAAAATAATTGTCAGATAGATCCACAAAACTTAACCTTCTGAGTACAGGTGTAAGACCTCCATAAAACAAATTGTTCGACAGGTTAAAAACAGCAGAGGTGGTATTGGCACTCAAACTACGATTCAGCAGAACACCAGTGAAATTATTGGAGGCGGCATCAAGAAGACGCCATCCAGACATTGACCATAACACATCAGGAAGAGCACCGCTGAAATCATTGTTATTCAGAACTATAAGCTGCAACTGAGTTAGAGGAGAAAACAAATTGCCAGGTAAGAACCCGTTGAGCATATTGTTAGAAATGAATCTACTGATACGTCTCAATTTCATTAAACTCTTTACAACATCTCTAGCTACTCCTGAATACTTGTAAGTACTTGTTTGAGAATTGATGCAATAAAACACCAAGCTAGCAGCAACAACAGAAAAAAATCTGACAGAAACAAGAAAAGATATGCTAACAGATGTCTAGTTGTGATCGTTCTGTTTGCTTGGTTGTTAAAAAGATTGGTGTTAAACAGAGCTCAAGTGGCCACTCTGACTGTCGTGGAAGATGAAAAAATTGAGAATAAAGACATTCTATGAAATTTGATCACTTTCTTGAATTTTTGGCGTTAACATTCCAATTCACTTCAGAGACCTCAAGGCGATCAATCGTGAAAGATCCTTCTTTCTCGACTTCAAGTTTTACCTCCTTAGCGGATGGCGTGTACTGTGGAATATTGAACAAATCCATTTTTCCCTCTTCTACGGTTCCCTGCATTGAAATTCAGTGATTGTTCATCAACTTCATAAACAAGTGCAAATCCTTGTCAGTGAACTTTTTTTCATCGTCTAGCTGATTGATTTGTAATAAGTGGTAGAAAGCAATATTATTTCATTTCCTTTATAAAATTTATGTGACAGTAACGTTATGCATATTTAAGTTTACTATTGGTAGAATAAAATGGTCTAGATAGATTTTATAGGCTTCTTATAAATTACCAAAAAAGTAAAGAAATACTGTATTTGTTACCTCTGAAACCATCTCATTGAGAGCCATGGCTAATAGTTCCCAAATGTAACAACATTCTTTGCTAGAAGGATCATCGCTTTTTCTCCCCAAAAACGTCAAAACCATGCGTCCTCCAGCCACCATTTCTTCTGAACGACACATTAGAAACATCGAAAAATCCCTTTGAAATTGCTCATAGTAAGCTCTAAGCACGTTGGGAGGGCTCGTACTTGACATATATATGTTCCCCTTCTTATTCTCTACCCCTTCTGGAACCTGATTAATGAATTAACTTAAAAGATCACGAAACTTCACCAAAAATAAATAAATAAATTCAATGAGATATTAAAAAAAATGGTACATACCTGTGAGAGCCACATGAGACTGTAAGAAGAGTGGACAAAATGCATACTTTGGGAGGCAAAAAGCCTATCAAAGAAGGAGCCGGCCACACCATTGAAAAAGCATGGCCCGAAACCAGGCCCCATTTGTTTTCGCAGATCTTCTTGGAACTTTGGTAGGGAACGGAAAATGTTGTTGAAATCATTTCCAAGGAGATCATTTAAGTAAATTTGGAATTCTGGAGATTGATGGCTAAATTTAAGCCTAACAGTATCAACTGTCTTGATGAGCTCAGAAACTACAAACAAAGTGTTTGGCCCAGAGGAACAGCCCAAGTCTGCAATGCATAGGCTTTTGGTTTTGTGGAAGTTGCTGCAGTAGAGATATGTTATTGCCTGTTCTGTTATGGATTTTGTCATGGAAATTACTTTTCTCTGTCCAAGCGAAAAATAAATATAAAGAGAAACTCAATCAGAAATTATTCTTGATCTTACCACACAGAACAAATTTAAAAGGGCAGTTCCCACAAATATTTCGTTTTAATTATAATATTGTGCTCATAAGCTGCTTATGCTATACTATAAGTCATATGGGTGTTTGTCCGACTCTACTATCCTTGGACATATCGTTACAATTTTTGTATGTAATATAAAATAGTTGCAGGTTATATTAGTTATTATTATATTAGGACATAATTTACTTATCCTTACAAAATTCTAAAGTGTTATGGATAGTTCAATAACAACTAATATAAAACAATTACGCAGTAACGTCCTATTTGGGATCGAAATAGTTGCTGGGATTCTCCTGCATCAACTTTGGCCCAACGAACTTTATTATTATAATATTTTATTTTGAGGAATTAAAGATACATATTTTTGTGATACATTGATTTTCATGTTTGAAATGCTTTCTTTTTAGTATGTCTGCTATGACTGATCAATGCAATGTGTAAGGAGATGGTTATGGTGATTTTTAATAAAACTATAAAATGCGTGCTATGAAGTCATTGATATGGAAGATTTATTGTTATGTTATGCTGTATTATTTGATCAATATTTGTTTCTCTTCATGTGTCTGTTCACTATTTGCTTACACACGACAATGCATCCGTCTTGTGACATAATTTTGTTGTCTTGCTTCTTTTCAATCAACACTGCTGAAAGTTGAAACTTTCAGGCTGCATTTGCCAGTAATAGTCAACAAGTTAAGAAACAAAATAGGCCTTGTATATGAGTTAACACTTGGGCTCTTTGCGAAATGATTGTTGTGGTATAATTGCTAACAGTGACTGAAATATGTTTTTCTTTTAGATGTCTGAGCTGGTTTAATTTTGTTTCAGCTTGGTAGTTCCAGAGCAGGACGATGGTATCAAGTTTGCTTGTGTTGCTAGAGGAATAACACATGCAATTCAAGGAAAATTTGTTGTTGGTGAGGATGGTCCCACATGGAAGAAAGTACCCGAGGAGATGAAAGATTACTATTTCAAGGAATGGAATGTAATATTTCTATATTCAATCCAATTAATTAGTTAATTTGTATATGCTTACTATAACATTTTTTTTTAACTTCCTAATTGCAGAGACATTACAAGTGCATTGAAACTTATCCGGAAAGACAAGTTCGAAAAATTTGGAATACAATGACTTCTGAACAATACAAACTGATGTATCATAGGGGACGACAACAATTCACGCGTAGTGGGCACCCATCTTGGTGCACGCAACATGAATGGAACCGACATTTGCTATTTTATGCAAATGACAAGGCGAGGAAGAAGTGTGAACAAGCAAGAAAAAATCGTAAGTCAGAACGCAATGGCTTAGGATTAACTAAACATTCAGGGGGGTCAAAGAGTTTTGCCTCACATGAGCTTGCGATGGTAAGAGTTTATCTATTGTCTATATAGTCTTTGTGGATATGCTCTGCATTTTAGTACAATCTTGGTTGCTACACTTAATATGTTTTGAGGTTACTCTGTTTATTGTGATAGAACATAAGAGGGAATTATTATTCTCTGTCATTACAGATAAAGAAGAATCCTGACAAAGTGATCACAGAAGATGATGTTTTCCTTAGAACCCACAAGAGAAAGTAAGGAAGTGGCGAGTTTGTGGATGCTAAGTCTAAAAAAATCCTTGTGAGTTTAATCTAAATGTTTTATTACTTTTATTAGTTCACTCTAAACATTTAATTATACTCGATCGCTATTGAAAGATGTATCTTTGATCTCAATGCCCTTTTTATTATTTATAAAATGCAAATAGAAAAGATACTTATTATATTATTATTTTTTTTACATTTTAGGAGGATTATACTGCTCGAAAGAAAGGTAATGGTTTTGATTCCACATTTTAGGTGGATGTATCTGGTGGTGTTGTAAAGAATCGTATGTACGGCTTTGGTTCATCGGTTCCTGTATCAGAGATATTGAGTAGCAACACGATTTCCTCATCTACACGTTCAAATGAAGATTTCACACAGACCCAAGAGTTTGAAGATAAGTTGACCGAAAGAGTTGAAAAAATGAGGGATGAAGTCACGGCACAAATGCATTCCACATATGAGGCTAAATTTGAACAAATGAAAAATGATTTCCAGTTGCAATTCCAAGAGATGCGCAATTCGAGGACTTAAGAGGCTCGAGCATCGTCCACGAGCTCCTATTTAGTTTAAAGTATGACAACTTGACAATTCTATGTAGTTTAACAAAGGCGACAGTTTAGTATGACAGTTTGCCAATTCATTTTGAACGTAATGTTTGAAGCTTTGTTGACTTTAATTGTTTGATTTAAGATATTTTAAATGAAATGTCCAATCAGGTACAATTGATAAATATTTATATATATAATATTAGTAATATTTTATTTTCAGAAAATAATCTTCTGCAACAGAATTTTTCGTTGCAAGTTTTTTCTTTTTTAAAAAAATTTAGTTACAAACCAACAACGGACTTTTGCAACCGAAACATTAGGTTGCATACTTGAAACTGAAAATTTCAGTTGCTAGTTTAGTTCCATGTGTAACAAATTTGAAACAGAAAAACCAGTTGCAAATTAGATTGCATACTTGAAACCGAAAAATTCGCTTGCTACTTTAGTTCTATGTGTAACAAATTTGAAACGAAAAACCTCGTTGCAAATTAGGTTGCCTACTTGAAATCGAAAAATTCGGTTGCTAGTTCAGTTCTATGTATAACAAATTTGAAATGTAAAAAATCGGTTGCAAATTAGGTTGCCTACTAAAAGCGAAAAATTCGGTTGCTAGTTTAGTTATATGTGTAACAAATTTGAAACAGAAAAAACCAGTTGCAAATTAGAAACAGAAATAAATCAGTTGTTGTTTGCAACGGATATAAAAAAATGTCCTAGGAAATACATCGCAACGGAAACTACAACTACTTTTTTCCGTTGCAAGGTTTTTGCAACCGAAGAAAGTGGTTGCACAATTTTGGGACGAGGCTTATTGCTATGGACTTTCTTACAGACATTTTCCGTTGCAAACATCAATTTGAAACCGATTTTCCTGAATTGCAACCGAAAAATCTGTTTCAGTTGCCCTGTTTTTTTGTAGTGTCTATTGCATGCAAAAATGTGTTTTAGCGTAAAAACATGCATCATATAGCCTCATTTGCATTTAGAATATAAATCATGCATAGTAGGGTCAAATAGTGACCACTAGTTCAAATCATGCATCGCAAAAATAAATCATATAAATTTCTCACATTATCACTAAATTACATCATTTAGGCATAAATAGTGTGACAGCTCGACCCGAACCCCAATGCGGAATCCCAAGGTCGTGCCGCCAAGACAAGCTAAAAGACGAACAAGCACCCGCTAAGCGTAGTAGTGCGAGTCCAAAGTTGAACCAACAACGCTAAACAAGAATGAAAAGCCATAACGGCAAAACCGACTAACCAAAAACTAAAATCTGCGGAAGCAAATCATAAGTGGGACCAAAGCCTATAATTATAAACTAAGGAATACAAGGCTGAGAGACGACTCTCTCTCGACAAATCTACGACTCGCGTGACGCAACATTGCGCACGTACAACAAACCATCGGCAACCTAAGGCCGGCGAAGCAACAAGAATACCAACCTGATAAACAACAACTCAACGGCTAAAGCATGCCGGAGGAACAATTCAACTAAAAGAACAAGATATTCAAGTCCTAACAATTAAACCCAAGTCTCACGACTAATGTCGTCGGAGATGACAATACCAACAATAATAGGATGAATGAGCTAGAGCATACTCGAAATAACAAGGGAGTAACTTCTAAAAGATACAACAGCTCGACCAAGCAAGTCGGCTCCCAAAATAATATAATAACAGAATACTAACAATAAACTACCCAAGTAAAGTCTACGTAACTTTACATTCGTATCTCACAAATACAAAATAACATAATAATAATAATCCCAAGCTTAGAGCCCGGAAGACCACCTTCTAGGAATCACTATCCGAAGCCGCCACGCGTACTAACGGGATCACTGCAAAGACTAAGGAAAACAAACACACGAAATGAGTCATAATGACCCAGTAAGTTACTAAATGCAAATGTATGGCATAGCATATCGTGGCATGGCATAATGCACCAACATATATAAAATCATGGCATCTTAATCGTATACCAACAATAAACTCGTATAACGTCATCATGTACATAAACTGCATAACCACATAGCATGTTATCTTTCATATAGGTGCTTATACATAAGCCCTCAAAATCAGGAACTGGGACAAGCCCTTCAATATTCAAACCAAGACCTGGGCCTAGCCCTTCAAATGATCATAAACTGGGTTTCATTCCTCAAATGATCATAACTCACCGGTTTTCTTTAATGAGTTCCGCGTTACATTCATCCGACTCCGGGGATGAGAAATGGGAGCTCGATATCAGGCTAGGAGCCGCTAATACGAGACCACATCCCACTATCGGCCAAATAGTGAGGAGAAAGGGTACCAATGCGGCGATTCATAGCGAATGTTTCCAAAGGCCATGAATCGTCCCATTGCCGACAAAACGACCAAGACGCCAGCTGGACTCAAAATCAAGTTGATCAAGTAGATTATTTACTTGTATAAACCAATAAGGACCAAGTTCATCACAAAAGAACTTATCGATTCAAGTAGGTCATAATGCTCTACAAAACCCAATAAACAATGCACATACTTGTACACACTTAACATATTCAACTAACTTGTAAGTTTAGTTCAAAAACCACGTATTGAGGTATTCATAAACCTCAAGTCATCACCAATTCAAGAATAGCATATAAGCCCAACAATTCACAAAATGAGGTCTACTATAGTCCTCTACTCAAGATTAAATCAAAGACTACTACTTAGTCTAAGAACCACCACAATTCAAGGCTTAGCATTTAGCTTCGCTTAGAGGCACCCCGGACTTAGCCAAAGTCCCGCTCGTCATTTATAGTCGACATCATCAAGACCCATCTCATGAATGACAAGACTACCCTGTAGTCTAAATCCCGCAAGTACTTTCATAACTTCGCGACTAAATTCCTTATAGTGAATTCATCGAATAACCATTATTAAATAGTACTCGAGACCATGGGTTGGTCTCTAATACTCCGTGCTTTACAAGCACGCCCTAAACAAGTTCCCAATAGGTCTCTATAACATGAGTGTCTCCATTGGACACAACAAGATACTCGGATGCGCACAAACATAAGCAAACGAGACCCGAACATCGTAGGATCTCAACCAAAGGCTTGTTATCACACTATCGACCTCACAATGACTCCGTTAAGTCTTAATTCTACATTTCATTCTTATATACTACAAAAATCCCAAAGTTCATTCGGGCTTGATTTCCGAGCCCTAAAACCCAAGAATTCATCATAATCACAATCAAACGAAATCCCATTGTCGTAGGATTCCAACCCGAGTTCATTATCACATTATTGAACATATTTCGACTCCGTTGAGTCTAAACACCAAGTTTCATCATTTACACCCCTCATCAACCTCAACATTAACCCCACTTTAACTTAACAATAATTTCTCCAATAATTCGGGTTTGACTCTCAAGCCTAAAATTCACAAATAATCCCAACATAGATCAAACCCATTTCATAAATCATACAATTTCATTCAAGTGATCATAACCATAGTATATAGAGAGTTCACCCTCCAAAGCCCCAACCATAGGCATACTTTCATAACAACCCAAATAAAATGTAAACATGGTTTCTAGCATGCTCACAACCCTAGAATCACAAGATGAAGGATAAACATATACATCAACAATCATAAAAGTCACCTACAAATACTCCTAACAAGTTCATACTTCCAAAATCCCCAAAATTGGGCAAACATAGCATACAAGTGTTCATTGCCCACAAATAGCATACAAGTTGTTTTCCTTAGGGCCAATGAACCAAAATAAAAGAAGGTAACTTACTTGTTCTACACCAAAGAAAGCAAAGGAAGAAATCAATCGGATAGAAATGCTCCTCTTCTTGAGCTCTACACCTTTAATGAAGGATTCTTGGGCAAAGGAGGAATGGATGATGAAGACCAAGGGGAAACCTTCAAGAAGCCATGGGAGAACTCTCAAGAACTCTCTCTCACGTTTTTGGGAAGGCTCTCAGCAAATGAGAAGTCAAATGGCTGAATTGTGGCTTAAAAGGGTTTAAAGGTTGAGTGGGACAAGTGTCACCACATTGTGGTCACTTTCTAATCTGATTTTGTGGTTTAATGACTCACTAATGCACTCTTAATCCACTCTAAAAACAAGTTAGATATGTTAGGACTTAAGTGGGAAGGGTTAGGGAGGTTTAGGATAGGTTTAGGATAGGTTTAGATAGGGGGTTATGGTGTACAAGTCGTCCAATACCAAAACAGGGCAGAAAAATCCCGTAGCAGCTTCCTGGGGTTGAGGCGGGCGCCACCCTCCCATGCCGGCCCACTCGCACAAAAAGGATACTCAAGATTGAGGCGGGCGCCTCACTCATGCGCAGGCGCGCCTCGGCCTCGAACCTCCAAAACTTGGTCTAAACTTGATCTAAATGATCCCAAACTTATGGGCAACCATCCTAAGGTCTAACCCAACTCAAAACAAGTCTAAAACACACCCGAACAACTCCCGAAACAACTCGGAGCGAAACCGGGAAGGGGTGCAACAACGTGCGACCGGGACGACGAACGAACTCGAAATCAAACGAGCAACGAAAGGAGACTTTTAAGGCAAGTCTAAGGGCTAATGAAGAAGCTTAAACACTTCTAGAAAGTTGAATAACAACTACGGGAATAAGAATCCCGAAGGAGAGGCGATTACGCGACTCGATTCCCGAACTATGCGATAGAGACGAACGCTATCCCCAAAACTTCCAAATCATCAATAGACTTAAGGAACACCTCCAACTTGAAGTCTAATGCATCTAAACATGTTAACCAACCATCTTAAAGAGGTCTAGGACCCAAACCGAGGTCACGAACACAAAACGCAAGCAAACCCTCAATCGCGTCGCATTCCGACTATCGTCGGGTCACGACTTGTGACTCTAGCAAGTCAACAACTATATGGAGTCTCCTAATAATGTTCTGGTCTTAATATGGTCTCTCATGCATATCTAGACCCTCTCGCAAACCAAACATACCGTCGACAAGGGAAGAAGTGCAAGTATAGCACGCAAACCGAGATAACGAAGGAGCGGGGCGTCACACCCTCTCCACCTTAAAAAGAATTCGTCCCGAATTCTAAATCATGATTCAAACCACAATACATCGAGTTCAAACCATCTACCTAGACTCGTTCTCTGAGTCTATCACCACAAAGTACACGAGGGTCGAACTAATATAATCCAGATTCAAAAGTCTACAACCCTCAATAGATACGACGACATCAGACACCTTCTATCGGAACAATATGACTCATGCTTGAGTCACGAATACACGCAAGAACACATTACACCCATCATGTAGGCAAAATCCCAAACTTCAACATAAAAACACATTCAACTACCGAAACTATTTGTTTCGGGGCACATCATGAAATTCAAGCACAAAGGATTCTAAGTTACAAGAATTAATAATTGCTATGGAGCAATTTACAAACAAATCAAAGGATAACCAAATTGGCATTACAAACCATGCAAATCATACTCGCGATTTCCTATCGCGTAAGAACACACAAGAGCACACAATGCCATGTTTTGAAAATTCTTTCCATCTATGTCCATCCATTTGGTAACGGGTATAGTCAATGTTTAACCTACTCACTACCAATTCTTAGTCCACCAACGAACTCTTTTGATCACCAATTTAGGTACCGACTAAATTGGATTTCAAAAGCTTTGCAAGGATGCGAAGGTTCATGATTAAAAAGGTTCTAAGCATCCTTTAATAGTCTCCTATGCTAAGGAAATGAATGAACATGAATTCATGAGCTGAGAATTTAATATACTACTATGTAAATGCATCAAGTAGGTGTTTCCTACAACTAATGCACATAACTAAAATCAAACCAAGCAAGGCCTATTACCTAACACAATCAACAATCATAGTTATCACAAACTCGTGTACCTAGTACACTCAACCAAGATGGCTTCCTACTCACTACTAATGCCCGAAACGCCTATACTCCGTCCCAAAACTATCCTTTCTTAGCCTATACTCCCAAACTATACTTTCTTAGCTCTAGACCAAGTCTACAACCAATGCATACACTAAGCATCCTAACACAACGTTAACGTCCTCAATACTCACGGTGAAAGCCAATTCTCCCTGCAACCGTGATTATCCTCTAAATCGCAACCTTCAACCTTCTCGCCAAGTCGAGTGTATATCTTACTCGCATAATAACCCTTAACAACAATATAGTGTAATATTACTCATTACATAAAAACATATTCTTTATAGAATATACAAACATCATACCAAACCGATAAGTATCAATAAACAATTCACGCTTCATATATATATATATATATATATACATACTATGGCCTTTTACATAATCCCAAAAAGAAACCACAACTCTACATATAACATAGTCTTATATATATAGACTAAACAAGAATCCATACACTACATGTGCGATTACCTACCGTAATTTACAAACAAACCATGTCATATATCTATCTCACATTGGGGTATTATTCCCGATCAAGCAAATAACCAATATTACACAATACACCATATAATGTATGTATGAATGCACATGAGCTACCGATTAAAACGTGTACTCATAATAACGGTAATAGTAGTAACGGATGATTTACGATATATATATATACAAGAATATACCTTCCTATTTCGGATAGGTCTCAAAACTCCCGCAATGGCCAACCGCCACGCCAAGCACGACCTCAAGCTCTAGGCCGCCCACCACCGTCTCTGGAGCCACCGGATTGTTGACTAGTACTCCCTGCATCGATTAACCTCATCTTCGGGCAATCCTTACGAACATGATCACCGCCACAAGCGAAACACTTTCCGCTTTTACCCCAACATCTGCTCTCGCATGTCCCCGTCCTCATACAAAAATTACATATTAACTCGCCGCCTGCCGCCTCCGACTAGAGGTAGGAACGCCACTCCGCCTACCAAGACGTGTGATTTCTTGATTAACTTTCGAGGTGCCGCCCGCCTCTATTACCATCATTGCCCTCTAATAGTACTCGAGGCCTCTTTGAGCATACCTCGATGTCCAACTCTTATCAGATACGCACGATCCACAAATGACTCTCTGTAATCCGTAGTTGTAACTGAACGAGCCGCGATTTCATTTTTAGGCCCTTCACAAACCTGGGTCTTCCTAGCCTCATCGTACTAAGTAACCACAATAGCGAGCCAACTCGTGAACTTCGCTGAATACCGAGCCACCGTCATAGCTCCTTGTTCTAATGCCATGAACTCCGCTTCTTTCTTTCCCCGAACTATCGCTGAATAAATCGTGCCATAAACTCCATCGTGAAGTTCTCCCACACTTGAGGCACTCCATGGTGTCTCCAACTATCTCGAACACATGCCACCAATGGTCACCGCGCCAATCAGCTATTTAAACACTCGGGGTCACCATCTCTCCTCGATGTACAACCCATACTGCAAAGATCTTCTCCATGCTTTCTATCCAAAGTTCCCGCTTAGAAGCATCGGGTCCTCCATCGTAGCTCTCGTTCCAACTTCAAGAATCTCGCAAGAATGATAGAATGGTCTTCCATCCCAAACATCTGCTGAGGAGTCACACGCGGATCCGTAACATTCTCCCTTCTCTCGTAGCCACGAGTTGTACCCGAACGAGGTCTACTGGAACTAGCTCCACGCCAAATTCCTGACATAATACGCCTACAAAGAACACTGCTAATAACTCAACAACAAACCCAACCCAAACTAGGCCAAGGAACCTATCCGGCGAAATAGCTAACCTATAGCTCGATATTAACGTGACACCGATTCGAACCCCAATGCGAATCCCAAGGTCGTGCCAAGACAAGCTAAAAGACGAACAAGCACCCGCTAAGCGTAGTAGTGCAAGTCCAGCGTTGAACCAACAAACGCTAAACAATAATGATAAGCCATAACGGCAAAACCAAATAACCAAAAACTAAATCTGCGGAAGCAAATCATAAATGGGACCAAAACCTAAAATTTTAAACTAAGGAATACAAGGCCGAGAGACGACTATCTCTAATAAATCTATTTACTCGTGACGCAAACATTGCGCACGCATAACAAACCATCGGCAACCTAAGGCAAGCGGCAAGAAGAATACCAACTGATAAACAACAACTCAACGCTATATACATGCCTGAGGGATAAATCAACTAGAGAACAAGATATTCAAATTCTAACAACTAAACCCAAGTCTCACATAACGTCCGTCGGAGATGACAATACTAACAATAACGGATGAGTGAGCTAAAGCATGCTCGAAATAACAAGGGAATAACTTCTAAAAGATACAACAGCTCGACTAACGAGTCGGCTACCAAAATAAAACAATAACGTAATACTAACATAGTCTACCCAAGTAAAGTCTACATAACTTTACAATCGTGTCTCACAATTACAAAATAACACAATAATAGTAATTCCAAGCTTAAAGCCCTGAAGACCACCTTCTAGAATCACTATCCGGCCGCCACGCTGCACTAACGGATCACCGCAAAAACTAAGGAAAACAAACACCGAAATGAGTCATAATGACCCAAGAAGTTACTAAATGCAAATGTATGGCATAGCATATCGTGGCATGGCATAATGCACCAACATATATAAAATCATGGCATCTTAATCGTATACCAACAATAAACTTGTATAACGTCATCATGTAACATAAATCGTATAACCACATAGCATGCTATTTTCATATAGGTGCTTATACATAAGCACGCAAAATCGAACCGGACAAGCCCTTCAATATTCAAACCAAGACTGGGCCTAGCCCTTCAAATGATCATAAACCGGGTTTCATTCTCAAATGATCATAACTCACCAGCTTTCTTTTAATGAGTTCCGCTGCTACATTCATCCGACTCCGGATGAGAAATGGAGCTCGACATCGTGCCAGAGCCGCTAATACGAGACCACATCCCACTATCGGCCAAATAGTGAGGAGAGGGTACCAATGCGGCGATTCATAGCGAATGTTTCCAAAGGCCATGAATCGCCCCATTGCCGGCTAAACGACCAAGACGCCACCGACTCAAAATCAAGATGATCAAGTAGATTATTTACTTGTATAAACCAATAAGGACCAAGTTCATCACAAAAAGAACTTATAAATTCAAGTAGGTCATAATGCTCTACAAAACCCAATAAACAACGCACATACTTGAACACACTTAACACGTTCAACTAACTTGTAAGTTTAGTTCAAAACCCACGTATTGAGGTATTCATAAACCTCAAGTCATCACCAATTCAAGAATAGCATATAAGCTCAACAATTTACAAAATGAGGTCTACTACATAGTCCTCTACTCAAGATTAAATCAAAGACTACTACTTAGTCTAAGAACCACCACAATTCAAGGCTTAGCATTTAGCTTCGCTTAAAGGCACACCGACTTAGCCAAAGTCCCGCTCCATTTATAGTCGACATCATCAAGACCCATCTCATGAATGACAAGACTACCCTCAGTAGTCTAAATCCCGCAAGTACTTTCATAACTTCGCGACTAAATTCCTTATAGTGAATTCATCGAATAACCATTATTAATAGTACTCGAGACCATGGGTTGGTTCTAATACTCCTGCTTTACAAGCACGCCTAAACAAGTTCCCAATAGGTCTCTATAACATGAGTGTCTCCATTGGACACAACAAGATACTGATGCGCACAAACATAAGCAAACGAGACCAACATCGTAGATCTCAACCAAAGGCTTGTTATCACATTTACTTCTACAATGACTGCTAAGTCTTAATTCTACATTTCATTCTTATATACTACAAAAATCCCAAAGTTCATTCGGCTTGATTT
>JABEVN020001447.1:0-24860 GCA_013146195.2 Codonopsis lanceolata
TAATAACCCATCATGAAGAGCCTAAATTCAGCATTAGTATTAGTACCCAAACCATAATACAGAGAAACCGAAAAAAAGAATCCGAGAATCACGAAGAACGCCCCCCACCGGTTCCTTGCCTTCAGAGGAACCATCGTATTAAGTTTGAAATAATTTGGAGCAGGAGGCTGCCATCTAATCCATGATCCTTTTAGCATGTTAATCCTCTTAATCTGCAACCAAAAGTTTGCAATGATACCTAAAGCTGGATGTTAGACTTCGGATTAAAAGACCATAAAACATCTTGTAAACCCTTCAAAACCTGATTGTAAATCCAATCTCCATTCATATGAATTCCATCAAATATAGCAAGACATCTAGCTCTCCAAATAGACCAACATGCATATAGAAGAATTCCAACTTGAACAGCCCCATATTGATGTCGCCTGAAAGCCCTCAATCCAAATACGAAACAAATGCTGAATAGAAGAATATGAATTTATTTTATTGAACAGGCGAGCCAACCGACCATAACTCGAGCCACTTCGACTGCAAAAACAGTGCTCAACCGCTTTCCCTGTCTGGATTATTAATGCAGCAAACACAACGAGAAACCACAGGAACTTGTCTAGAATGAAGTCGTAAATCCACCGGAAGAGCAGCATAAAATAGCTTCCAACCAAAAGCACTTATCTTTGAAGGAATCCATGGTTGCCAAATACGACGAGCCCAATAGAGAATTGGATCATGACGACGACATAAATCCCAATAAACCTTCGTAACAAAATTCCCAGATGCCGTTTTACAGAACATAAGTTTGTCTCGAACATTATCCACCAGATGAATATCTTTAATGGCAGCGTGATATTGCAATGGTATATTATACACGCAGTTGAGGGAGCTGCAAGAGCATGTTTCACCATCAAAATGAATGTCTATGGGTCGAGGACCTTCTAGCCTGTTGCCAGCCCAATTGTCGTTCCAGAAAGATATATTACCCTCTCCCAATAACCATCTACTATTCTGTAAAAGAATTTCTATGTGCGAGTGAACAGCCCTCCAAACATGTGAAGTTGTTATTGGAACCTTATAACCATCCTCAGATTTGTATTTGGCCTCTATGAATTTAGCCCATAAACTTTCACCTTGCAAAGCACCCCATGCCAACTTTGCATGTAAAGAATCACGCACCTGCTCAAGAGATCTAATACCCAGACCACCTTCCTCAATTGGCCGGCAGATTGTACGCCATGACACCCAATGAATACGACGACCATCTGCACTTCCCCATAAAAAATTAGCCATTACCATTTCGATGCGACGAAGAACCCCCCTTGGAACCTTAATGGCCGCTAAAGCATACACCGGAATGCTGCATAAAACCGCTTTAATCAGAATTATTTTTCCCCCAAAAGAGAGCATGTGCGTTTTCCATCCTTCAATTTTACGTCTAATATTCGCTTCCAGAAACTCAAAATATTGCCTCCGAACTCTCCCATGGAATAAGGGAAGACCCAAGTAAATCATTGGGAAGTTTCGGTGTGTACAGCCAGACCACGAAGCAATACATTGAACCTTGTATCTAGAACAATGTTTGGAGGTATAAAAACCACTTTTTTGTAAATTAATTAGCTGACCGGATGAACTCTCATAACGAAGTAAAATATTTCGCAGCGCAAGGATAGTACGTTTTCCAGCATTGCTAAAGATGATCATATCATCTGCATATAATAGATGTGATATAATCATGTTCCCGCGCCCATGCCTATACGCCATAAGTTGTCCCGAATCAAAGCCTCTTTTGATGGCACGAGAAAGAACTTCTTGAGCAAGGATAAATAGCAACGGGGATAAAGGATCCCCTTGACGAATACCGCTCGAAGATTTAAAAAAGCCATATGTTGAGCCATTAATCCGCACCGAATACCAAATATTATTGAGGAGGTTCTCAATCAGCTTGCACACCTGGGAATTAAAACCGAAGGATGTTAAGGCTTTCAATATAAAAGACCACTCCATTCTATCATACGCCTTAGACATGTCAATTTTAAAAGCCACATTTCCTCCATAGACTTTACTATTGATTCTGTTGATCATTTCATGCGCCACAGCAATGTTGTCCTGAATGGCTCGACCTCTAACAAATCCTGATTGTTCTGGAGAAATCAACTTATGCAGAATACCACTTAACCTGTTTGCCAAGATTTTAGAAATAATCTTACAGGTGAAATTACAAAGACTGATGGGACGAAGCTCATCGAAATTGCTCGGTTTAGCTATTTTAGGAAGAAGAATCATAACTGTAGAAGAGATGCCCCGATGTAAAGCAGCTCCATCAAAGAACTCCTGAACCGCATTCACGACATCTGCTTTAATAATGTCCCAACACGCTTGAAAGAAATGCCCCGTGAAACCGTCGGGACCCGGAGCACTATCCCCTTTTAACCCATGCACTGCTTCCCATATTTCTGTAGCCGACGGACGTGAAGACAACATCTGATTTTCTTCCTCCTCAATCGCACTATGAATCGAGACAAAAAGATCGTCATCTATTGTAGGATTAGTAGTGGAGAACAAACTAGAATAGTACGATTCTGCCATATTTCCCAAAGATGGACCATCCGAACACCAAGACCCATCCGGTTGTTTGATTTGAATCATATTCCTGACAGCTCTATCACGAATAGAAGCATGAAAAAAAGCCGAATTTCTGTCCCCATCACGAAGCCATTTATTACGCGCTTTTTGTTGTAACATTTCATCTTCCCATTTAAGAAGCTGATCTAACTCTTTTTGACTTTGATTCAGTAATTCAGCCACTGCCGCATTCCAGCCCTGTTGCAATTGAAAATCAAACCGTAAAATATTGTCTTGAACAGATGTGATTTTTCGTTGGACATTTCCAAAAACAGACCAATTCCAATCTTTCAATGATTTCCGAAGCAGCATTAATTTCCTATGAAGAATGTACATTGGAGACCCCACATATTCCCTAGACCAGATCGAGTTAACAAAAGGTAAGAAATCTGGATGCTCAATCCAAATTCGCTGGAACCGAAAACAGCCCTTCTGTTTAGGAATCAGATGAAAGTCTAATAAAAGTGGAGCATGATCAGACTTAACCCTACTTAAATGAGTAACCTTCAACGCAGAAAAGAAGCTTTGTACATGCCGTTAACAAGCACACGATCAAGACGCTCCCATATTCTTCTTGTGCCGTGGTGATCATTGCACCAAGTGTAAATGGACCCCTCAAAACCAACATCCATAACACCTGCCTGAATCATAAAGTTGTTAAAATCATCCATACTTCCATAATCATAACCAGTACCCCCTAATTTTTCTGATGACGAGGCTATAGTGTTAAAGTCACCCCCGATAATCCATGGCTCACTAATACTACCTGAAATAACCATCAAATCCGACCATAAAACTTGACGATCCCCCCTCGTGCATTTTGCGTAAACAAAGGTAACCAAAGCAGAAAAATTATTGACACCACTAACACGTATTGTAACATGTTGAGAAGAAGCACGAAAGAAAGAAACATTAACCGTATTATCCCAAAGAATCCAGATATGTTTATTAATGGGCTCATTATGCATGCTATTGTTAAAATGGAGCTTCCTAGCAAGTTTTGTGAGACGAGAACCACCAATCTTAGGTTCTAACAAAGCTATCAGACAAGGTCTGTACTGAGATACCAACTTCGATAAATAAGAAACATATTTCTTATTTCCAACTCCTCTAATATTCCAACTAATAATCGTCATAAAAAACAGATTAGTGAGAAGTAACCTGGGCCTTGACAGATGCCCTCGTTTGTCTTTTTTTTGAAGTAGCCGCTTTAGCCTTTTTCTTTTTCTTAGCCTTAGATTGCTCCCTACAATGTTTTTGGAACGCTTTCACGGAAGAAGACGAATGAGGGAAATCCCGTAAGTCATCGAGCGATGCAGACCGATTATGTTTAACACGAGCGTTGCGCCTATCAAAGTTCAAAGATTTAGGAGAATCCAAACCCCTCTCCGTGCCACAATCTCCTGGATCGACCTGATCTTTATTAAATATGCATTCCTTAGGGGAACTCATGGTCACATCCACCTCATTTACTACTGTTCCATTTTGAGGAATATCATTATTATTCATTTCTACATTAACAGACTCCATGCCCACACCACCCGTAGGTTGTTGACCCATCGATGGACATTCAGCCCTCTCATCGTCCGATAAATCAACAAGAGAAGCAAACGGATTATTAAGCGTAATACCTTCTTGCTCATTATTATCTTCCACGTTCCTCTCCTTATTTCCACCGACCTCCTCAGCCGATTTGGTCTTCAATCCGTCCGAGTAATCTTTTGTCATTGATACCGTAGCTTCCCCAGATTTCTTTGAGCATGGAATCGGAACCCATTGCTTAATGGGTGGATTCTGAACAACAACCTGTGGTTGATCCACTTTGTTTTTACCCTTCATTAACAAATTAGCCTTTGCGGTCTGATCATTTACTCCATCATCCTGTAAGCCTGCATCACTTTCATTCTTTTCTTTATTATTGCTCACATTAACACCAGATGTTTGATTGCGTTTTATACCTTTACGACAACGATCTTTAGTGTGACCCAATAAGCCACAACCCACACAGTATAGAATGTTACCTTCAAATTCTAGTGATTGCCAAAACCCACATTCTTTACTGGTACCAATCCAGAACCATGTTGGAAGTGGCTCTGCAACATCAATCTCAATACAGATTCGAGCAAAGGCTGGGCGCGTCAACGCTAGGGTCTTCTCATCCACCCTTAAAAAATGCCCTATCGAATTCCCAATACACTGCAAGAAAGATGGATTGAAATATGTCAATGGAAGCTGATGTAATCGGACCCAAACTGCAACCCTCGTACTGTCCTTTCGGAAAGCAAAATCCGGCGACCACCTAAAGGAGCGATACATGCTGGATTGTATCATATGAGATTCCTTTGAAAGGGCAAGTACTAGATCTTCAGCCGATGATAAACGCACCATGACATGTCTAGGGTCCAAAAGACCTACCACAAAAGGTTCCTTAAGTTTCCATGATTTCGCTATGTCCTCCTGGATAGCGTAAACGGATGGTCTGCCTGCCGAGAATTTAAGAACGATTGTATTAGAGAACTGTTTGTCAGCGGTCTCAATTTCAAGGGGCGTAAACAAGCATCCCGGTTCCCCATTAAATGTTGTCGCTTGTCTTGGAGGTAAAGGAATGGCTTGCAGTATAGGTGTGTTGTTACCAACAAAACCTTTCGGTTGTGCCGCCATTGATGCGTATGTTTTAGGTACCGTGCTGGGAGGTGGAGCCGTAGGTGAATCCGTAGGGTTTTGTGGCGATGAACTGGAAGGAATATCCGGCGGCTGGGCCGCCATGCCATCAGGCGGCATGAGTCAAAACCCTAATTAGGGTTAGGCAACGTGAGAGAAAAATCTAGAGAGAGAAAATCCCGTATTAAAATGCTATGTCAGATGTGAATGAGGTTGAAATAGTTTGGTATATATGGTTGTCAATTGTCTCAAGTCAAAGAAAGAATGTCAAAAGTTTTCAGATTTATTTATCAACTTAATTTTGATTACAAATTCGTCAACTGGTGCCTCTGGTGAGGCTTTGAACACCCGACCTCTCGGTTGAGAGTAGTTAAGTCCCAGGGTGCCTCTGGCAGGGCTTGAATACTCAACCTCTCCGTTAAGATAAGTGAGTAGCTAAATGGGGCCTTTGGATAAGGCTTTAACAACAACGATGCCTCTGAAGAGGCTTGAACACCCGACCTCTCTACTGAGAGTTGTAAAGTCCAAGGTGTCTCTAGTGAGACTCAAACACCCAACCTCTCCGTTAGGAGAAGTGAGCAGTACCAGTTGAGCTAGAGCTCGTTGGTGCAATAATAACACATATACAATGTAGAAATGTTGTTATTTTTGGAAAGTGCATTTTGGCGGGAACTTTCCAAAAATCGCACCTCTCCTTTTATATATGTATAGATTAAATCCATTAGATTGTTGCTAGCTATTGCATGCTTACGTATTTCATTACAACAAATGGATGTTAAGAGTTCTTTCTTGAATATTGTGTTAAATAAAGAAGTTTATGTAGATCAACCTCGAGGCTTTAAAGACTCAATTAAGTCAGATCATGCTTATAGATTTAAAAAAAGCTCTTTACAGTTTAAAACAAGCTCCCAGAGCTTCGTATGGTAGGTTAACACATTATCTTCTTAAAAATGGTTCTACAAGAGGAGAGATTGACAAAACTTTGTTTATTCAAAAATCTAATAAAGAAATTCTAATTGCTTAAATATATGTAGATGATAAAGTTTTTGGTTCCACATCTGATTCTATGTTAAAACAATTTATAAATGGAATGACATCTACTTTTAAGATACGTATGGTTGGTGAATTAAATTTCTTTTTGGGTATGCAAATTAAACAATCTAGAGATGAGATATTTCTCTCCAAAGTTAAGTATGCTAATAATTTAGTTAAGAAATTCAAAATGGAGAATGCTTGACGTCTTATTTTTTTACCTCTCAAGTGTACGAATCAATATAGATTATAGGGATACAAAAGCAAGGGTCAAAACACATAGACAAGAAGAAGTTTATGCAAGTAAACATGTAACAATTATTAGCTAAAGGGGGTTGATTATTTTAATCTAAATTACTTTCTTTTTTTAAAGGGAAATATGGGCGGCACCCTCCCTGAATTTATTAAAAGGAAAAAAATTACAAACTTGAGGGGGACAACCAACCTTGCCCTTTAAAATTGGAGGACAGAGGAGCCAGACCTAAATTACTTAACTAAATTATTCTAATAGTATCTAAGGGAAATTATTGGCAACAGATCGAAAGCAACAACACACAATTTGTGAAGATTAGATTATGGTGAGGAATCTAGAAATTAAGATTCACTTGTATCTACTTTAATGTTTTTTGGTCTAATGTATCACTCAATTTGTCAAGGGTTCGTTCGTTAAGGAAAAGAGTGGTATGCTATGGACCACGATTTGCAGTCTTAGTGTCACTAAGTTGAATTATACTTTTTCTACCGTCCACATAATTCAATCGAGTATATACCTCAAGAACAAGAAAATAAGAACCTAAATCTACCTTATCATAGGCTTGCATTAATAGATTTAATTTATCATAAAGGTGGGCAAACATACAACATATACACTTGGGCATGTAATTATATATCTGTATCCCTATATCTTAACGGTAATAGATATCAAGCCTTACGTATAAGCGACTAAAAAAGACTAGATGATAAACTTTGTTATCAACAAGACTTGATTGAATAAAAATATAATTTAGAGCAAAAGGACTCGATACAAGTTACCTCCAATTCCTAGATCTGAGCGGTTAGTTCATCATCAACGATGAACTAATCAATTGGTTATATATCTTCTACTAACTATGAATTACAAGTAAGAAAATTGTATTGTACTGTAAAGAGTTGCTAAATTTTGGACATCTGGTTTAGGGCTACCAGGTTTGCTTATATACTAGGGTTACAGTGTAAAAATTAGGTTAAATCTCTAGAAAAACGGATTCTGGGAAGCTGACGCATTGTGATCGCAAGATCTTGAAGGCATGTGACCGCAAGGCTTTAGATCCAAAAAGTCTGACATCCTGTATCTCTTGCGGTCGCAAGGTATTGAGGGCTTGCAACTGTAAGGTTTCTCTCCAACCTTGGTCCTTCTTCATTTTCTAGCTTTGTACTTGGACCCCTTCAATTCTGCAACTAAATTTTTTAAGAATCCTCTATAATCATTCAAAACTCTTAAACTCACAATTAAGCTCAAAACCCATATTAGTAGCCAAAAGGCTCGTGGAATCGCTATTTCTAAGCCGGATAAGCACCCCATAGATGCGTATAAAACACATCTATCGACTACTTATAAAAAGACTCCTATGTCGTCCAAAGTTAAGCTTAGTAGAGATGATAAGGGTAAAGATGTTGATAATACTCTCTTTAGAAGTATGATATGTAGTTTACTTTATGCATTGTGTATGTGTTTGTGCTAGATATCAAGCAGACCCCAAGGAATCTCACCTTATGGTCTTAAAAAGAATTCTTAGATATGTCAAAGGAACTTCATAATTAGGAATTTGGGACTCCAAAGACACAATACTAATTTAGTAGGATTTAGTGACTCTGATTGGGCTGGTGATGTGTATGATAAAAAAAGAACCTTTGGAATGCTCGGCACATATGTAAGGACTATCCCACTACCAAACTAACTTACATTCAATCCTGCAAATAGTAATACAATTCTTTGTGTGTGTGTGCAAACCATTAATGAATATCTTCCAAATTAAACAGTTTTATCAAGCTAAGCATAACATTCATTTAAAAAAATATTTTAATAAAAACATGTGCAACACATAGCATGCACTCTACCATTCATGCCCGGTCCACTACAGAAAGAGAGAATACAATGGATTCCAAATGATTACACATCCATCCAAAGAAATTTCTATGTATGACATACAATGTTCTCTAATCCGAGTTAATTGCAATAGCTAAGATTATGCTAACACAGTGAGCTTTACCCAGAAGTGTATATAGATGATATGAAGCATGGATCAATTCAACATATGTCAAAATTTACGTCAACCAACACAAGCAAGTGACACTAGGATCAATAGGACTTTATTAAGATTATAATGTAAGGCCATGATGCTCGGGGGTACGATGGAAAAGGAATGGAATTCAAAGTGAGAGAGCAAGACTATCCTTTTCCCCATTCGTTTCTACAGAATGTAGAAATATTTCCCTTTAGGCTAGGACCTAAAAAGACAACAAGTGGGGAGTTTCCCCAAAACTTGTTTATTACACTCATTTCACTAAAGATGACTAGTGATGCTTTCTTTTTATTTTATTTCTTTTCTTGAAAGCTATGCTTTCATTTGAGTTTTCTTGCACTCTTTCTTGCATTCTTCTTCTTCACTCTTTTTTTTTCTTTTTTTCTTCATGATAGAATACAACGAAGAAGAAGAAATCATATATATATATATATATATATATATATATATATATATATATATATATATATATCACTACAAGAAAAAGGACCTATGGCGACACTTTTTTCTCGACACTTAAAATAAGTGTTGCTAATTACCCACACTTATATATATGTGTCGAAAATCAACGACAATTAATTTAAGTGTCTAAAATTTGGCGACACCTTTTTATAAATGTCAGAACTTTACGATGTTTTACGGAAGTGTTGGAAATCATTTCCGACGTTTTTTCATAAAAATCGGTAAATACCCGACATATAGTGCATATGTCGGTAAATATGCAACAATTCTTACTAAACGTCGGAAGTTTCCAACACTTAATTTTGTGTTGTAAAATTTAACGACATTTTATAAAGAAAAGTTGGAAGTTTCTAACACTTAATTAAGTGTCGTAAAATTTTAACAACATTTGTAAACAAAAGTTGGAAATTTAATGACATTTTATAAAGAAATGTTGGAAATTAATTTGACGTAATAAATGTAAAAAAGCTAGTCAACTAACTAACAATCTTTAAAATACCAACTAAATGTAGTCAACTAACTAACAACCTTAAATAATTTTGACATTTTGTAAAGAAAAGTCAGAAATCTAACTTATTTTGTCCCTCTGAATACTGAGACATATCTAGCCGATAAAATTTAACAATCTCTATAAACACTAACTAAATAAATACCCTAAATAACTAACAACAAAATAAAGCAAGAATCAAATCAAACAATTTACATCTATGCTTAGTAACAAAAATCTTTGAGCCAAACACCTAGCTCAATAGCAAGTTCAAGGTCACATGACACTACAACAAAAAGGATTTCATAGGACACCCAACATAGAACGCTATTAAGTATATAGGCATCCAATATAATTCTCAATAGGATCTCTAACTCTTTGTGTCCTATTATTCTACGGTCTATCAAGACGACACCACTCTTGGTGTCCCACTATTATAAGACCTAATAGAACGCTCCTTCACCGTGGTCCCATAAAAAGGTTAAAAGGACGTTAACCCATTGGACCTATTAAGGATATGATTAATAAGATGTTGTTTAACAAGGTCCTATTACCATAATGCCTAATAGCACGGGGTCCTGTTACCATAGCACCTACTAGGACATCTTTAAAGTAGGCATCTGATTAACCTATTGGAACTTATTAGAGATGTGATTAATACAATGTATTTGTATAGGGTCCTTTTACAAAAATGCATGCCTCAAAAGACACCTAACTATTGGGGTCGTATTATCATAAAGGCTAATTGGATGCCTATAGACATCACATAAAAGACTAAATATGATATATACTTATTTGAGAGCTAAAAAGATGTATTAAAATAATCTTCCTTAAGATTACATATATACAAAACATTTATATTTGTCATAAAATTGGTCAATCCGATTTCTTTTGGGTTTGATACGAATAATGTAAATCAATCTTTGATTGACATAAACAAAAATATAACATTCTATTCATAAACATGTACTAGGGGCGTAATAAAGCAAGCCGAGACTAGCCTAGCCTAGCAGCTCGAGCTTTGGTTGTTCATATATTTTTGAGCTTGACAGAAGTGTTCGAGATAGGCTCGTTCAAAAATTATTGTATTCAACCTCAGCCGTTGAGCTTGTTCACGAGTTAGCTCGAGCTTAAGGGTGTAAAGCCAAAAATATAAGATTAAGTTAATTATCTTAATGACATAGTTATTGGCGATATTTATTTGCTTTCTTTGTTTCCTTTCTTTTCTGAAGTAATGAAATTTTTTTTACTTAAAAATCACAACTCTTAAGGATGTTTATACACACACACACACATGAAACTCTTTTGAAAAACAATGAATTTGTCTATTATGAGTCTAGCTTGTGAGCACTCAATTTGGCCTTTTATTTTAGAGTTAAAGGTCATTTGCATAAAAGAGGTCAATCATGAGCTCGAGCTTGGATCATACATTCACGAGTCACAAATGTGAAAGCTCTAGATTATATCTTGAGTTCACTTAACTTGATATACCTTAATTTTTCATATGACTATTTAAATACTCCTTCCGTCCCAAAATTATTGTATTGTTTTTCTTTTTCGTGTGTCTCAAAATAATTGTCTTTTTTGAAACTTTCTTTTTTAGGACAACATTTTTACCACTTTACCCTTACTTTTCTATCATACTTTAATTATGGGTTGTATACACATATGCTTTAAAGTAAACTACACATCAAACTAATATTAATAATTCAATCAAATATATTTTCTTAAACTGTACATCAAGTCAATACAGACGATAATTTTGAGACGGAGGGAGTAAATAAGACTAATAAGTAGATCGTAAATTTTGAACTAATTAGATTACTCTAAGACCATTAAGTATTTACTTGTCCTATTTATTTAAAATGTTGACAGTATTTCACGCATTCTAGTCCCAATATTAAATTTAAAAAAATGCCATCTATATCCAAATATTTCCCCCTAAACTTTTGGTTTCCCTCCTTAATTTCCCTCCGTTTATGATTCAATAGATATGTTTTCCCAAGAAGTTACTCCCAACTTCCCGTCTCTCTCTCTTGTTCTGCCAAAAGTTTCTCTCTTGGAGTTCATCTGCTATCGTCATCAGTTGGAGTAGTTGGAGTTCATCTGGTAAGACTATCCATCTCCTTTCTTAATTCATTCCCTAATGTCACTTATGCAACTATGCCCTAACCATTCATTGATTTCCCTAATTGAAAATCTCTTTTAATTTGTGCCCTAATCTCTTTTATTTGATCCTCTCATGATTCCTTTTTGAACAATCTTATGGTTGTAGCATCCTTCTTCAAAGTTGTAATCATGGTGATTTTGCTACTGATTTATTTGTAGTTCATGAGCGTCTCGTCACTATCCACAAAATTCATGTAAATGTTAAGGCAAAGCAATCATCGCCTTGCAGGATCATCTGTATCCTTTCAATCCTCTGCAGAATAGGGGTTTACTGAAATCATTTGCTCATAAAATCCTAATTAGACAGATAATTGTTTTATTAAGGTAATTGTCGCTTCTTGTTTTTTTAATTATGGATTGTATTTTGGGGTTAAGTCTGTTGCTATGATTTCATTATTTTTGGGCAGCTTGTGGTGCTTTATTGCCTACTTGGTAACACTTTGAGGTAACTTTTTCTTTCAATTCATCCTCTTTCCATTTAACTACCAGTTCCTTTCTGCCATCTTTGTGTACATGGGTTTTTTGTTTTATTTTGCTACTAATTAACGTTTTTCATGAGGTGTACTTAACATGTTAATCTATCTTAATTTTTTACAGCGATTTTAGGGTAGTTCTTTTTAAATCTTTGTTATTGTCATCTAATTTGGAGTTTCAAGGTCAGTTTTCCATAAGTATATTTGTCTCTCTTTTAGGAATGATGAAATAGAGGATCAGTATAGTATTTTGATAAGGTTTGATGATCAAAACTCAGCGGATGCTTTCCATCGACATTTTAATGGAAGGCGTTTTTCATCTCTCGTGGTGCAGTTCTTTCCCCACGAACATAATTCATTAATGTTAAACAAGTATTGTAGTCCTCTAGTAATCTTGTTTTAATGTCATTCTTCTACTTGCACCAAAACATTCCATTAAAACTCAAACCCCAACTGTAACTACCATGGATTCCACATGCCAAAAGCTACTGCCTCTGCCGCCATCAAACACTTAACTGAAGTAGAGATACTCCATCCAAATCTGAACCACAAATGTGACCCCATCACCTAAAGCTGATCTGAATTGAAGTTCTACCATTTTGCTGAACCAACTAATCCACTTATAGTCCAAATTACTGCTGAGGCAATGATATGCATCTGCGCCATACATTTCTGCCCTACCTTGATTGATACTCCCTCCCACTAGAGTGACCATCGATGGTTCCCTCATTGTGGAGCCTGTTGAACTTATTGTCCTGGATACAATTTAAGCATTTAGTTTATGGGGTTGAAATAGTTAGATATGTCTATAAGACAGAAGATCTCAATTGCACTTATTTTAATGCGTACCTTCACCTTGTATATGGATCCTAGAGAGCTCCTTGATTGAATAACGAGATTATGACAGTCGCAAAATTATTGCTTGATGCAATAGAATGACCTTGTTTTACCCTTGACATTAGAGTCTACAGTTTTTCTTGTTATTTAGAAAAGCTACTTACAGTTTTGAGTTACTAGCTGATGTGTTTCCGTGGTATTTGTATCCAATGTGTATTTGTTTCTCCATTTTCTAAAGCGATTGGATCAGGATGCCAACGGGATTCTCACAACTATCTGCAATCATTCTTTCCATTTCTTCTTGTCCAGTAAGTATTCTATAGCTCCTACTTTTACTTATCCGTTATTTGATGATATGCTACCCATTCTTGTTACCTCAATTTTATTTGTTGATGTTTCGCCATGGGACATTGAATTGATAAACATGCTTCTAGACTGTAAAATTACATAGTTACATTGTCAATGGAACCTGTGATTTGAGCTTCTACCTGTCGAAAATTTTAGAACCAACGTTATCAGCATTTATGGTAATTAATACAAAATAAGTTTATAACCCACCATGTGAAGTTTAGATCTAAAATTCCTTGCAATATAAGCATCTCTTCTAATCACAAATGGTGATTACTTTTTTACTTGACTTTCATATTTTTGTAGATATGTTGATACTCTCAGCAGTAGTTCGAAAAAGCCCAATTTGTCAAACTTTAGAGAATGTGGCTTTGTTTGTTGTGGGAGGTAAGGTGTTCAGTTAGGGATATGTTATTTCTTTGAGCCGGCAATACATCTGTATATAATTGCAACCATCATCGAATTCGTTTATATTTAAGGTTAATTTGGTGTAGGTATAAAGAAGGGCATGCCATACAACACTTGAAAGAAACACGACACTGCTAATCTCTTGAATTGGAAACACGTGTACATGATTATCTTGGAGACCACTATGTACTCTGTTTGATTCAATCTAAAACTGATAGGAAGTATATTTAGTTGATTAGTTATTGTTCTCATGTTGATGGTGATTGTGGTAGTGGCGAAAGCATTGTAGACTGGGATTTAGCGAGGCTCGTTCGAACAATAGAGTTGAAGCTGTAATGTTTTATATTTCTCCATTTTGATCTGACAAATGGGCACCAGTAAAGTTCAGCTACTCATTGTTATACTATCTAGTTGTTCATAATTATGTTTATGGGTATATTTTGAGATATGTTATATGAATTGATAGTTGTAACATCATTTCTCTTTTATAAATCGGTCTTTAACAAATAGTAGCTCAATTTTTGTATGATGTCGGTGGTTGTATTGAATCATATTGTACTCTATAGATATGCTTCAAACTTAACAACCCTTCAATATAGATGAAATGTAAAATTTATTGATTTTTAACAATTAAAAATAATTCATTGCTAGATTAGCAATGAATAATAGATGTCAGAAATAATTGGCACTTAAAAATAAGAGTTGGAAAATGGAATATTAATTTAGTAAATATCTTATTGTAACCTGACATTTACAAGTGTTGGTAGAAGTGTCGAGAATTTAATTTTCGACACCTTTCTAATGTGTTGGAAGTTTCCGACACTTATCTAAGTGTTGTAAATTTACAACAATTTATAGTTTTGTGTCGAGAAGCTATGACTTAAACAAAACGTCGCATGAAGTGTCGGGAACTTAATTTCCGACAGTTCTTTAATGTGTCGGAATTAACCAACACTTAATTAAGTGTCGTAAATTTACGACTAAGGCTACGCCGACACTTAGCGCAAGTGTCAAACAAGTGTCGATAACATGATTTCCGACACTTTTTCATTTGTTTCCGACATTTTATTAGTGTCGTCATAGGTCATTTTTCTTGTAGTGTATATCATCTGTATCAACTATCCCATGATATCAATTTCCCACCCAAATCCTACTCTTTCAAAGGGTAGGCTAAAGTGTATAAGCTTTAAGGTTTAATATAATGCGGGTGAAAGAAATGAAGTCGAATGGGGTGTTGATGTATGCTTAGCACACGCCATTCTTTAATCAAGCTCAAAAGGGGACACTAGGGATATATATAACAAGGTCGGTAAGTTTTAAGGCTCAAACGATCCGAAGATGGCCTAAATATTCTAATGCCAAATCACTCATGCAAGTTTTCATAGAAAAGAGAAACAGTTTAAGATATCGCATCCATTATGAAATGAAGAACAACTCCACTAGATTTCATATAAGCATTCGGTAGAAAAGAGTTAGGAAAAATTGAGGCTAACATGCAGTCACAGTTCAAAAGTGTGCTTGAGATATATTAGCAAGAAAAAATCCAAGGGATCTAACTATCATGCAATTGATCCTAGAGTCACAATTCAATGCAACAATCATGTACGGATGACTATTCATCATATTCTTGTGCACCAAACCAGTTTAGCTAGAATGAAATGCGCACTATAAATTTGGTAAAAATATTTAAAATTTTCAATAATCATGTCATCCCTTAAGTGCACAAAGATTTGGAGAATTATAAGAAATCCATAGACTCGAGTGAGTTCTAGAGTAGACTATGGAAAAGTCATGTGGGTCATAACATTAAATCATCATCGGCTGAAGTACCCGCACCAGGTCCTGAGAATAATATTTTTTGAAAAGATAAAGTTTGATGATGGGTTACTGAAACCTTTTCGTATAGTATTCTGGCCTAGGAAACATAACTCTAAAAATAAATAAATAAAAGAAAAAAAATTGAGAGAGGACGATAGAGGGACATTAGTTATCCCATGACCTAACTAGATACTGCAACAAGTCCCCAATTCTCCTTAGGTTGGGTCTTGAAAAGACCCAACTAGCATGTTGTCACCGCAAAACTTAAAATATATTTTGTCGCCAAAATTAAGGATCACTAGATAAGATGGTTGACAAAGAAGAAATATCAAAAGCACATAGCAGATCTATCTAACGAAAGAAGAATCAACTTGAGCTTGGACTCATGGAGAGTCAAGATAGAATAACGAATGAGGAAGTCACTCAGGGATAAAGCCATTTGGCATACCATGGAAGGAAACCATATTCCGATGCACTTGACCTGACCAATCAAAGAAATAGTTTTGGTCAGTGCGCATCTGCGTGACCTACTATTGGATCATCTGTTGATCCAAATCTAGCTCTTCCACCTCATGGACAACTCCTCGAGAGGATCTATGTCGACATCCTCTGCAGCCTCCTCAGGCTCTTTACGTGCATGTCTGATACGTCGCCGGTGTGGGTGCTCGAACAATGCCACAGCCATAATATCAGGCACAACCCTTTGGGAGTTGATCAAATTCCCAACATTCAGAGTACCGTCGGTTATAAGGGTGTAGATTGGAATAGCCCTGTGCCAAGAGATAGTGGTATGATGGGTAGAAGGCATAATGCGCAAATAAACGAATTTGTACACTCCCTTAGCCATATTGGTCAGGTGGGCCTCTAACATAGTAAGTGGTAGAGAATACTTGAATTGCAAAAAATGAAGTCCAAAATGTTGATGGCCAGAGTTCTCCTTGAAGATGGTCAAATTTTCGCTAGAGTTTGAAGTTTCTCACCGCAAAGAATGGTGGTTACCGGATCTTCAAGCTTTTAGCGATGATGGTGGTGGAGGTGGATGTGAAAACGAAGTAGAAAGCTTGGAGGATAGCACCACCAATTTAGAAATGGCCAGAACTTTGAGTAGTGTCGCTAGAAATTGAGAGAGAACAGAGGAGGGGATGACATCAGTTGAAGGGTCTTTAGGTTTCTGTGCTGAAACCTGGAATGCAGCCACATTCATTATATACCCGTTAAGCTTGCGATCACAAGGTGGTGATAGGATGTGGCCGAAAGGCTTACATTAACTACGTGTTTAACTATTGACTATGGATGTGGCTGCAAGGCATGATGGGCTGGTAGCCGCAAGGTTCTATTTTAGTCTATCTCAGTATATCTTCTGGTCGTAAGCTAAAAATGTCTTGCAATTGAAAGCTTCTTTAGTCTGCATTTTTCAAATCTCCCAACATCTCTTGTGACTACAAGGGCTGTTGGGCATGTGGCCGCAAGGTTAAGTTTATGTTGGCCCTTAAATCTTTTTGTCTTTTGCAATTTAGTCCTTAATCATCCTCTTTGTTATCTGTTGTCTCTTTTCTTGCACTAAAAATTCAACAAAAACAAAACTAAATCTAAACTAAATATTAGCAAAAACATATAAATACAACATTTCACCCCGAAACTTGAATTATGTCATGAGTGCAAAGCATCAAAGTATTAACCATAATTCAACTAGATGGTGAGAAACATATTTAAATTACACTACAAAAGCATGTAAAATTACCAAGATGGGTTGCCTACCACCTAGCACACTTGTTTAATGTCTTTGGCTTGACCTAACATCTAACCTACCCTATGTGGGATCCTAGAGACGAATCTTTTCAACTGACAATTGTTCATAGTAAGGTTTGACACGATGACCATTCATTTTGAATTTGCCATTTGTGTGAGGGTCTCTTAATTCTATCGAGCCATGCGGAAACACATGCACTATAACATAAATGTCTGACCATTTGGACTTAAGCTTACCTGGAAAGAGTCTAAGCCTGGAATTGAAAAGAAGAACTTTCAAGTCTGGGCATAACATTTTTCGAGAGATACTCATGTCATGATATCTTTTGGTCTTCTCTTTGTTGGTCTTTGCACTTTTATACGAGCTGAACCAATTCTCCTCTAATTCATCTAATTGGAACTTTCGTTCCTCACCTGCCAAAGTTAAGTCAATATTGAGCGATTTTATAGGTCAATAGGTTCGATGTTCAATTTCAACAAGGTGATGACATGTTTTACCATAAACCATTAGATATGGGCTCATGCCTATAGGAGTCTTGTAAGTTGTCCTATATGCCCAAAGAGCATCGTTAAGCTTTAAGCCCAATATTTTCTATTTGGTATCACCGACTTCTTAAGAACTCCCTTGATTTGATGATTGCTCACTTCTAGTTGGCATGAAGTTTGAGGATGATAAGGGGTGCCTAACTTGTGATTCATCCCACATTTTTTAGACAAGCATTCATCAACCGATTGGTGAAGTGCCTTCCTTGATTACTAATGATGGCCCTAGGTACTCCATACCTACTAAAAATTACATCACACAAGAATTTGATAACCACTTGGGCATCATTTGTGCGTGTAGCAATTGCTTCTATCCACTTTGACACATAGTCAATGGCCACTAAAATATACTCAAAATCATTGGAGATCGGAAAAGGACCCATAAAATCAATGCCCCATACGTCAAAGATTTTGATCACATGGTTGCAATTTAAAGGCTTCTCATTTCTTTACTTATTTTCCTTTGGTCCTTTGGCATTTGTCACACGTTTTGCAAAAAAATTCTGCATCTTTAAAAATTGATGGCCAATACAAACCAAACTGTAAGACTTTTCTAGTAGTCTTTTCACTACTAAAATGTCCACCACAAGAGTACTCATGGCAGAATGGTAGTATGCTCTGTAGTTCTTTTTCTGGCATACATCTCCTAAGTAAAGAATTAGGACACATCTTAAACAAATAAGGGTTGTCCGAAAAGAAATGTCTAGCATGAGAAAGAAATTTTTTCTTCTCGTGGTAGCCAAAATCAGGCTTTCTTATATTTGCCACATAGAAATTTACTAGATTAGCATACCAAGGTTCATGAATCTGAACTGAGAACAACTGCTCATCTGGGAAGTCTTCATTCATAGTGATTTTGTGGTCAAGCAATTGAGATTCATGTAATGGAAAGATCTCTAATCTAGATAAATGGTCAGCTACGACATTTTTAGTGCCCTTTTTATCCTTTATTGTCAAGTCAAATTCTTGTAAGAGCAACATCCACCTAATGAGTCTGGGCTTAGCATCCTTTTTAGTCAAAAGGTACTTCAAAGTTGCATGGTATGAGAATATGATTACCGTAGCACCTAATAAGTAAGGATGAAATTTATAAATTCTTTGCCCTAACACCGCCCCAACCGCAAAATGTGATGTGTCACACATGATCTCGAAAAGGGAGAAACAAATTAGTGTTGTCTAGTATTGGGGCTATAGTCAACTGTTCTTTTAGCATATTGAATGTGTCTAAGCATCCTTGATCAAATATGAATTATGTATCTTTGTCTAATAGGTTGCATAGGGGTTTGCAATTTTTTGAGAAATCTTTAATAAACCTCCTATAAAAAGTTGCATGTCCAAGAAAACTTTTGACACCCATTGAACAAAGTAGGAGGAGGTAGTTTTGAAATTATTTTTATATTAACCTTATCCACCTCAATTCCTTTGTTAGACATGATGTGTCCTAAAACAATTGTGTGTTTTACCATGAAGTGATTTTTTTTCCAACTTAAGGTCAAATTAGTCTCACAACAACGTTTGAGAACTAGTGACAAATTCTCTAGGCAACTATCAAATGACTTTCCAAATACCGAGAAATCATCCATAAATATTGCAGCACATCTTTCCACTAGATAAGAAAATATCGAGATCATGCATCTCTGGAAGGTGGCAGGAGCATTACACAATGCGAACGATATCCTTCGATATGCAAATGTACCAAATAGGCAAGTGAAAGTTGTATTTTCTTGGTCATCAGGTGCGATAGGAATTTGATTACATCCTGAGAAACCATACAAAAGATAGTAATACTCATGGCCTGCTAATGTTTTAAGAATTTGGTCAATAAAGGGTAGAGGGAAATGATCTTTTCTAGTAGCAGCATTCAACTTTCGTAAGTCAATGCACATCCTATAGCCTGTGCTTCTTCTCATGGGTATTAACTCTTCTTTTTCATTTTTAACAACTATGATTCCTGATTTCTTGGGTACCACTTGGACTGGACTTATCCATTTACTATCTGAAATTGGGTAGATTATACATGCATCAAACAGTTTAAGAACTTCTTTCCTAACGGCTTCTTCCATGTGTGGGTTAAGTTTTCTTTGATGTTCTCTTGAAGGTTTGGAACCTTATTCTAAATTTATCTTATGCATGAGCATTTAGGGCTGATACCTTTCAAGTCTACTAGAGTCCATCCTAGAGCTTCTCTATATGTACATAAAACCTTTAATAGATTTTCCTCTTGCTCTTCTGTTAAGTCTGATGCAATATTGTACTGGCAAAGTTTCACCCTCCCCAAGAAATGCATATTTCAAATGGGATGGATGGTAGGGGTTTTAGTTCAAGCTCAGGAGTTGATAATAGAAGGGACTAATTTGGGATTCGAAATTCCCAATGGTTCATGAGGAGTATCCTTTGGTAGGATCTCTTCTAAGTTGTTCAGACTTTCAATGATTTATTTTACTTCTTCATTATCACTATCAGTTTCTCCAATGAGTACTTTTTCCAATTTATCATTTGTGTGTTATGAGAAATTTTTTTGGGCAGCTAAGGTGTCTAACTCATCTATGGAGACACATGCATTCATGTCACTTGGTCTATTCATAGCATAAAAAACATAAATTTCTACTGTTTGATCCATGAAAAACATAGACAGTTTCCCATTTTTAACATTAATAACTGTGTTGGCAATGGCCATAAAAGGTCATCATAATATAATAGGAACTTCATTATTGGTACACAATTTTCTTTCCATTTTTAGAACCACAAAATCAACAGATATGATTAACTTGTCAACTTGAAATAGGATGCCTTCTACTATGCCTAAGTGGTGTTTGATTGAATGGTCAGCGAATTGTAAGGACATAGTAGTAGGTTTAGTTAACCCAATCCTAACTGCTTGTAAACTAATTGAGTCATTAAATTTATTGTTTATTCTTAACATCCTTTCTATCTGTGTTTGAACTGATCTCTGCATTTTCTGAACTAATCTTTGAACCAATCTATCTTCGATCTTGCTGATAATTGCCAACTCTGACTTTTCTAATTTTACTGCTCAACCCCAGATTGATAACTGTCAAGTCTTCTTCTGTTGCTACTGTATGTGCTGGCCTGTCACTGACCAACTCTTTGACCTTGGTTAAGGAATCTTTATCTTTAAGGTCCATCTTGTTAAATAATTCGTTATTAATTGGTTTAATTTTATTTTTAGTTAATTCGTCTTTTAACAAGTTGGCTACTATGGAGTACACACAAACACTAAAACTTTCATTACCAAACAGGGTTACACACTTGGTTATTTCATCGAGGTCCTGAGGAGTGAGGTCGTCGATATGGGTATGGGGGGTAAGGTATGTGGGTATATGGGTATCTGGAAGCAGGCTGGTAGGTGACCAGTTCGTGGCTAGTATGGGGGGTAAGGTATAACCGAAATAGTTGACCAGGTCCGTAGTACTCAAGAGGGGTCCGGTGGTGGTGCACTAGTTCTATAATCTATGATAGCCTCAAATTTAGCCGGGAGCTCAAATGTGTCGGCTCCTCTGTTAATCACCCAGATAACTGTTTGTTTTAAAGTCATTGCCAAACATGGCTAAAGAGTAGTCGTCTTGGTCTATAGTCCAAGTATTTTCTATTGTCACTGTTCTGTATGTAGAGTCACGGGGTTCCCTTCTAGAAAGACTCACATCTTCAAGTATTTTCCAACCGGGGTGTCTATTTCCATTGCAGTCAATCTATGGGTCAGTGAACATGAGATAGGTGACTGCTTCTCCTTGCTTCACAAAGTAACAATTGAGGGTTTTTATGTATGGCCTGAGACGGGGGCTATGATATGGTCGTTTTTCACGCTCTACCTTGCTTCTTTCGTGCCTTTCCCTCACGATCTAGGCTAATTCAGCTGGCGTAGGATTGCATCCTAGCCCGAAAAGAGGGATACATTCTTTGATCTCTTCCTAAACTAAATTTATCAGCCGTTGTTGGTTTCTGCCAAGCCCAGTCCTGGCATGTAGTTCATTTTTTGGAGAATGTTGAGAGGGCCATTTCATCAAAAACTGTAGTCTTTGCTTTGGTGATATCTGTCTCTCGTTCGTATTCAATGGCATTGACTTTGGCTTGAGGAATGACCTCAAAGCCTCTTAGGAAGATGCCAGTGTTGTTTGGTAGGCTCAACCAGATTTGGTGAGGTGACTGACATTCCCACCTATCCAAGTAGCCTTTTTGAGATTGTTTACTTTTTCCTCTGTTGGAAACTGGTCATTGCTTAGTATGGTGCTCCAGGAGAGCATGTTGCAGTTGAGATTGGAGATAGGAGCATCAATGTAAGGAAAAGATGTTTCATTGTTTCTGAACTAAGCAGGGGTATGAGTAGTTACATCATCAGCCTTGATTGTATTAATCTGAGGTAAGGGATCTTCTACCACATCTGGTACTTTGACAATTTTCTTATCAATGAGGTCTTGGATGGCGATTTTTCAGTAGGGTGTTCCGCTGCTCTGGTGATACTCGTAGTAATGGGAATGGTTCCAATGGGCTGGCAAAGGATTTGGGGGTTTATAACCTAAAATTGGTTTAAGATATCCGTGTAGCCATAGTGTTCGAAAAATCACAGATCTTGAAGCTGGCAAGATGCTATAATGTATGGGCCCACTTTTCGGTCCTTTTCCTTTGGAGTGGGATGAACTTCTTGACTCAGACTGGGTTCCTGAGTAAGGTGATTTTATTTCGCCTCTTTCTCCTTGGTTTGGTTGGTATCGTGTAAAGGGCACTGAGGGTGCTTGCTTCTCCTAGTAGGGTTTACGTGTAGATGCCATTTTGGCCGCATTTGTTGATGTCCCAGGTTCTTTCTGACAGGTGATGGTTGCTGGTGGGTCATGAGTAAAGTAGCTTTTTGGATTGTTGACTGGGGATGTGTTTTGGTGAAAGGTATTTGGTCTGCTATAGCTGGGCTTAATCCTAACAGTGTGCCAGGCCCTGACGGTTTCACTGGGTGGTTTTTTCAGGGTTGTTGGGCGATAATTAAAGATGATGTGGTTTCGGCTATCAATGCCTTTTTTCAAGGGCATGTCCTTCCTCGTGGTTGGTCTTCTGCTACTTTGATCTTGCTTCCGAAGGTTGATAACCCGGAGGATTTAGGGGATTTACGGCCCATTAGCTTGTGCAATATTTCTTGTAAAATAGTTTCTGGCATTCTGTCAAATAGGCTTGCTACATTGCTTCCTAAAATTATTTCTCTGAACAAGCAGGCTTTGTCAAGGGCCGAAGCATTCATGAAAATGTGCTCTTGGCTCATGAGTTAGTGCAACGTATTGATACCAAGGTTCGGGGAGGCAACATTATTTTCAAATTGGATATGTCCAAGGCCTATGATAGGTTGGAATGGGATTTTTTACTCAAGGCTTTACAGACTTATGGGTTTAGTGCTGATTTTCAGGACATGGTTTTACGTCTTGTTAACAACAACTGGTATACTCTGCGCATCAATGGAGAGTCTTGTGGATTTTTTAAGTCGACTCGGGGCGTTCGGCAAGGTGACCCATTGTCTCATCTTCTTTTCATCCTAGCTCAGGATGTCCTATCTCGGTATATTAATAGAGTGCTGGGAGAGGGAGGCTTCCAGCCGTATCATCATGGGAGGGGTGGTGTGACTATATGCCATCTTTTGTATGCGGACGACATGCTAGTCTTTGGCAATGCGAGTAAATCTTCTATTAAGGGGCTTCGTGATATTTTTCATGTATACGAGCAAAGTTCGGTGCAGATTATCAATCTCCAAAAGAGTGGGTTTTATGTCTCGAAGGGGTGCTCTTTTCGTCGAAGGATGCAAATCGCTAATTGGTCAGGTTGTGCACAATGGTTTTCGCCTCTGAAGTACATGGGAATTCCTTATTTCGGGGCAGAATGAAGCGGTGTTATTTTGAGGAGGTTGAAACCAAGGTGTTGCATCGGATCAGTGGATGGAGGGCAAAACTTCTTTCTTTTGGAGCTAGAATAACTCTTATCAAAGCAGTCCTTTGTAGTATTCCAGTTCACACAATGGCGGCAGTTTCTGTTCCAAAATATGTTCTGTTACGGATTGAGAAAGCTCTTGCGGAGCTTCTTTGGAGTGCTAATGGTGAGCATATAGCGCATTGGGTGGCTTGGCACAAGGTATGTCATATTCAATCAGAAGGCGGCCTGTGAATTCGATCGTTTCAACAGGTTATGGAATCCATGCATGCTAAGTTGGCCTGGCGTGCTCTCCAAGGCGAAGGTTTATGGGCTCGTTTCTGTAAGTCGAAATATGGGGGCGCTTATGGTTTTATGGAAGTAGGTCATGCTTCATCTTCATGGAAGGCTGTCATGAACCAGATGGATAGAGTGGAGCAGTGTAGCAGATGGATTGTTGGTAAAGGCAAAATTTCGTTCTGGAACTTTAATTGGTGCGGGATCAAACTAGAGGGGCCGCGTCCTTTGGATTATGGTCTATCTGTTTGTACAACTTTAGCCGATATCGAGGACTTCTTGTATCTGATTCTAGTTGATCTTCATGCTCAGATTCGAGAGGTTCGATGTCAGGATGAGTGTGAGGATCACTTGATATGTAGCCTTTCGAATTCTGGAGAGTTTCAGGTTTCCTCTTATTGGAAGCATTTTCGTCCGAAATATCCAGTGCATCCGTGGGCCATTAAAATTTGGAAAGCTTGGATTCCAGTGAAGGTCAGTGCTTTTATTTGGCGAATGATGCGTTTGCTGCCGATTCAAACATATTTAGTTGGCCTCCAAGTGTGTTTGCTGTCCTGGAAACCATGCTTATGAATCGGTGGAACACCTTTTTGCTACATCAAATACGGCCAAGGCAGTGTGGCAGCGTTTTGCTCAACCTTTACACAAAGTTAGCACGTATGCAGATATGGATCATTTACATAATTGATTATTTAGGGGATTAGGACCAATTTGTAAAGTGTCATAAAAAATTCTCTCCCTAGTTTCTCTCTCTAGGTTTTTGTTTCTAGGGTTTAC
>JABEVN020001448.1:0-24827 GCA_013146195.2 Codonopsis lanceolata
AAAATCATCCCGCTTCGGCGCTGATCTCGTCGAAAAAACCGGCACTCATACTAGCTCCCTTCCAGATCCATTCATAACCGTTGACATCTTCGGACCATCTCATCCTAAGGCTGCCCTCACCCTCTCTCGAGTCATAGTTTAGCAACAGCCTCCGACCTTCATCTCCATCTCATCCATCTCTTCTCAAGGAAGCCCCAAAGCTAGTCATCATCTACAATATCCCCTTCTCTCCCACCATCTCCGAGCACCATCTTCAAACTCCGGCCTACCAGCAGCATTCACCCCACCATCAGGTGTTCTCGTTTTCTTCGACTCCAGCCATACCCACCGGCCTAGCCTTGTCATCCAGTCCCAATGTAAAGTCCCATCTCTCCCATCCCATTTTCTCACGCCCAAGCAGGTGCTCTAACCTTCATCATCTACGTCTCTAGCCAGTAGATCTGCAAATTATAACACCTATAATCTCTAATTGATTTTGCTCAGATCCAATCGACATCTACGTCTCCAGCCAGTGGATCTGCAAATTCCAACTGCACCTCCAATCTTTAATTGAGTAGCCATGGGGTATCGAACACACAAAACGACATTTCCACGACGCGATAGAGCTTCAAGATGCCATGTTTTCTCTGCAAGGGAAAAGGTCAAGCAGCAAGAGCCTAGTGGGTTGGTCTATAATAAGCTTGTACGATGGTGGGCTAGGTGGGAAAAAGGCAAACTTGGCTGCCATAGACAATGTCACCCCTCCCATCTCTGTGTCACACTCTCTCTCTCTCTCTCTCTCTCTCTCTCTCTCTAGATTCTACTATGTATGTACTTTACGTTCTTCTTCTTGTTGATGTACTCACACACTATGTGTGTCTGTGTGTGTGATTAGTGATCACTTTTGGCTAGAAAGCTAGTGGGGGTGTGGGAGAATTAATTAATTTCGAAGGTATGATGTTTATAGTTTGTAAGATGACGGCCACCATTTGTATTTCTTAATTGGGGCCATGGTCTGGTTTGAGTGTGATCGGAATACCCAGACAGGTCGGTTGCCAGTATCGAGTATGTGTCGCCATGCTGTCCAGTGAATGGAAACAATTTTGAATTTCAGATCAACTTTAGATTGGGGATAATGGATGGGGGATGAAGACAATGGTGGAAGAAGATGGAGTGGGTGGACCCACAAAGACTCTTCTTCCCGAAGGAAGAGACAGTAAGGGTAGTTTGGACTTTTTGTTGATGCATTAGACGGAAAGTTAAAAGTTAACGGTCAAAGGGGAGAATCTAAAAACAAAATACAACATGTAGGACCAAACTAATTTATTTTAAAATTTGGGGACCAAACAAAAAAAATTACAAGTCAAGGGACCAAATAATTAGCTAAACCTAAATACAATTAGGTCAGTTAATGGATCAGATTCAGATCAGATCAATCAAATTTACATTTATATATGAGTTCGTTGACCGTATAAGGGTAATCTACATTTATTACAAATTCCAAGATAACAAGAAATAGAAATTAAGTGTTTGATGCATGTCCTTTCCTCTTCAATTCCCAATGAACAATATGATCTTAACCTATCATTTCTTCCATTTGGTCGATCTGAAACTTAGTTAATTCTTTGATCTTTCTCGCCCAACTATACCTAATTGAGAACAAAGCTGAATGGAATTTTTAGGCCCAATTCCATTGATTTTTGTTGATGCAATTCTTACTTGTTCATTAGCGCCGAATCTCGCTCCTGAAATAGAAAGCAATATATATATATATATATATATATATTTACAAATTACAAAACACCTTAAAATAAAATCTTATCATTTTTCAAAAAACATTTTTTTGAAATCATTTACCGTTAAACAAACGAAGCCTAAGTAAAGGACTAAATCAAAGTAGAAGGAAGCAACACATATTTTCCTAACAATCACCGTCGAAAATGATGAAGCTTACGACAAGTCAACTACACCAGATTTAAATCTTGGTCCGCTTTCATGTTCGCCAAATGCTTTGTACAAGTGTTCACTTCCCCCAAACTATGATTTTAATAAAACTTTGATTGTCTTCCGGGGTAGCCACCATGATTGCCTCTTAATTATTAGCAACTAGTCTTCTATCCGTTAAACGGATGGAGAATATCTATTTTTTAATTAAATTATTATCATTCAAATTATAATCAAGCAAAATAAAGATGAAATACAAAATTAAAAGAAGAAGATATTACTTCAATAAATAGCCAAATATCATTCGATTAAACTTTTATTATCTAATTTCAATTTAATTAAAATGACATCAAAAAATAAAGAAAAATATGTGTCAATTGATTAAAAATAATAAATTTTTTTTGGAATAAATACAATTTATGAAAATTAAATAACAAATTAAAATGTAAATACAAAAAAAGTGTATCGCGGTATATCAAATTTCAGTAGCGATACATCAATTTAGACTCGTGATGCATCAATTGGGAATCACTATGCATCACAATGAATTATAAATTGACCATTTTAGATCGTGATGCATCGATTTAGAATCGCGATGCACTGTTGTGAAATAGGAATGAAAATTACACAATTTTGAATCATGCATCGCGATGTATGATCAAAAATCATGAATCGCGCATAATCATACATCAAAATCATGCATGACAATGTGTGAGAATCCCGTTTTGAACCCTGCCCTCGCTACGGAAAGACAAGTGGTTTCAAAACATTAAGCGCGTGGGAATATGTTTGGCCTCGTCGTGAACTCTAAAAATGTATATACAGAGTCATCATCTCTATTTTAAAGTTAAATAGAGAAAACCCAAAAAATACCAAAAATGTGGATTCGGGGGGCAAAGTTACGAATTGGGAAGGGATTAGGCACCTAACTCGTCATTTCGGCCTCATAATTTGAGTTTGCTAAAAACATGCTTATTTTGTATATCTAGTTTAGAAAAAGTATTTTATATATATAAAGGAGATTTACTTTTAAAATGGCATTTGGGCATAATAACGATTATTTTATAATATTAAGGCCTAATAATAATTATTTTATAATATTTAAGCATAATAACAACTTAATTTATATTTTATGGACATTTATATAAACATGGCTTTATTTAATATTAACAAATAAGGAATTATATTTTGTTACGTTTAAAACATTAACAAATTCTAAACTAATTAAAACTTTATTCACAAATAATATTTACAAGCATTTAATACTATTATATCTATATTTTATCTATTAAAATAATTGTAGGATAAAATAATAGGTCAACACCTACCTCTTGTAGTGTGAGTATCTGAACCCGGTATACACCTAGGCTTAAGATCTCTAGCGTTTTTTAGTGTGCTTCCCATGTCTTCTCGAGAGATAAAGTCTTTATTGTTGTTGTTGTTGTTGTTGTTGTTGTTGTTGTTGTTGTTGTTGTTGTTGTCGTTGTTGTCGTTGTTGTTGTAGTTGGCGGTGTGTGGCACTATGCCCAAAATAGGCAGAAGCAGTGGAAGATGTTTTGTTGGAGTTTCGGCAGAGTAACGATAGTTTTTGTTTTTGTTTTTGTTGTTGTTGTATTCTTCGGAATTTGGGCAACGCAACAGTAGTATTTTGATTTTTGATCAGTTTGTCAGGGCAAGGACTGAGGCATGGATGAAGGCTTGCGGGGCAAGGAAGGCTCGCTTGGGCGAGGAGACTAGGAAGCTCGCTTGAACAGTTCTGTTGGTCTCAAATAGACTCAATCTAGGCTAGAGGGGGGGTTGAATAGCCTAGTTGTGTTTTTAAAATTAAAAAACTTTTCAAAGTGTTCTTCTTTCTTTTAAAATAGCTAACTCTTAAGAAGAGTTAGGGCATCGAAAAATAGAGAAGATAAAACAGATGAAAGGTTGTTGTTCTTAAACAGACCTAGCAGCAGACTTTAAACAAATATAATAATAGCAGTTATAATGAAAAACAAGGTAAGCAGAGACAGTTCAAACAATACATAAGGATTTAGAAGTGGTTCGTACTATGAATAGTACTACGTCCACTATCAAAGTGGTTAGCTTTGGATTTTGAAAGGTGCACTTGTTTATCCACTAGATGAGAAAGTTAGATCTCTAATGGATCGTGTACAAAAATAGTTTTCAACCAAATGTTTAATGATGATAGAAACAATCAATGAATAATTTCTTTCTCAAGTGCTAGAACAGTTAATAACAAACTAGAAGAAGTTGAAAGCAAGTAAATACTGGCAGATATGCAGCTTCAGTAAGTTTGGTGAAGTGTTAGTTCTTGTCCTTTGGATCTCTTGAATGCTTGAGTATTGAAGATGAAGCTTGAGTATTGAATGCGCAAGAGAAGTGTCTTATCAGATCTTCAAAACTTGAATATATTATAGGGGAGATCTTCAGGATCGTTGGACTGAGACTGGAGAGGTTGAATCCAACGTTATAATGCATTGAATGCATTTCGGTGCTTTGTAAAATGAGTGCAACAAGAGAGACATCAGAGATGCAGTGATGTAGAGGCAGACATTCCCAAACAGAGTAAGGTTGCAGCTTATAGGTGTTACAGCTTGAAAGTCTTCTTAGCCAAAAGAGGTAATGTCTTCAGTCTTCATGATTCAGACGACAAGTCGGACATTTGTCTGTACAGTTTGTCTGAAGTCAGATAATGACATGGTTGACTTCTTTGGAGGGAAATCTGATGAAAATAATTTGAATATTATTTGACTAGATATTGAAAATATCTAGTTCAAATAATATGTGACCTAAATCCACGTGTTTGGCTGAGCTTCGATTTTGAGGTGAGCAAACTTCAAAGTCTGATGGTGAGGCGTGTTTTCAAGGCTGCTATTGAAGCATGTTGGTCTGCGCCTTGAAGAAACTAACACTAAACTATTCTAATACACCCTTCATTCTAAGACACCCTTGATTCTAAGATAGTTGTCACACTAACCGGTACGCAGACCTTTTAGCCACTGTGCAATAGAATCATAAGATGATTCAACCAAATCTAGAACCTGTGAGGGTCAACATCTTCTCTATCTTGGGATAAAAAGGAGGTCACTATTGGAGGATATGTATAAGGGTGGAGCAGCCCTAGTTTTGGGAAGCTGGATCATGGAGATGGTTATTTGGCTCATGTAGGAAGGTTTTGGTTTTAAACGTGATTGGGTCATCAAAGAATCGTTTGTGACTTGGATGGATTGGTTATGGGATTTGGAAGGGTTTTGTCATGTGATGGATTTGAAAGGGTGTTGGGGTATGTGGGAAAGCCCCAATGTGATATTAACAGCTTGACCACAATAGGTCGAAGGTGATCTTTGATCAAGACAGAAGGTCTACTTATAAAATTTCATGTGTATTAATGATTTGTGGGTCTATATCTTCGAAATTATACATCATCAACTCGTATAGATTTATCATTGTTTTCAATTAAGTCGATTCATCATCTTTGAGAAGAATGATAATCAAGCTAGGGATACTTAGCGATAATCGAATGCTCATAGATCGAAAAAAGATTTGATAAGAAAAGAGAAGAGTCAAGTAAAATTTTACTTGACTAGTGAGCATACTTTACATGGATGGGTTGTAGGCATAAAATGGGTAATCATGACAGAAAAGGGACACCCCTGGGGTTTGAAAGCCCTCAAACTTTAATTTTTGCTTATAATCCTTGTGTCACCTGGTTCATCAGATGGGTGTAGGCGTGACCAATTTGTAGAGACGTGAAGGAGTAGGTTAACAAGACAAGGCTCCCATATATTGGTTTCTTTTTAATTTATTTATTTTTTAATTTTTTAATAATTTTTTTTGAAGTGGTAAACCTCGACATTTCGAAGTAGGTTTCCTTGAAATTGTTTTGGAATCGAGAGTGAATGATGCACTTAATCGACTAGAGATGCATTTGTGATAGGTTAAGAGGGAAGAGTTTGAAGATGGAGGTTAAGGATAATGGTAAGGGAGTTATTGTCTTGTCTTTTCAAGTTTTGAAAAGCAAAGTAAACGCAAGCAAAAGACATATATTCTATGTTAGGTTAGACAAGCAACTCTTATTTTGACAGTAGGGAGTGTCCTATAAAGATGTACATGCGATATGTTTAATATTTGTTAATCTCTACGTTATGTGCACGTGTGTGAGTCATTTAAGCATGTGATGTACTGTGTTAATTTTTGGATTTTTGCAATGTTGTTAAACTAAACATTCAATGTATTGTGTTATACTACTAATGTAAGCTAAGTTAAGCATGCAATGTGTCTTGTTAATTTTTGGTTTGATGCAAAAGAGTTAGTGGTAGCAAAGAAAAGTAACACAAAGATTCCAATGTATATACACAAAAGGAAACAAGACTTTAAAGAAAAGAAAATTCATTTTATTTTATTTTTAGATTTTAGATTTTTAAGCAACTTTTATTTTTGTTTTGAGAAAAACAAAAAGAAAGTAATTGAAAGAAAAGAGATTTTTTTGCCAAAAAGAAATTTCTTTTATTGGAATTTTTTTGTTTGTTGTTTGCGGTTAAACAAAAATAAGTTTAAGCATGCTAGCTGCTAGGCATATGCGGCGATTTTTTTCCGAACGATTTTTTGGTCGATTAAAAGGAAATTACGGCGTCAGAGTGGTGCCTAGCGCCTAGGTCGATTTTTAAAACACCGGCAGTGAGTGGGAGAGTGGGAGGAAGCGGTGATGAAGGAGTGTGTTTGGATTGAGGAGGGTAATTTAGGAAGTCTGTTTTTTTGAGAGGGGTAGAGGTATTAGAGTTAGATGTCAACATTTTAACTTTTTTACTACTAGTTCTTTTTGTTTTTTGTATGTTAATTTGAAATTGCAAATGATATTTTGGGACATTAATTTTTTCAAAAAATGTTGAATTTCAAACATAGATTATTTAGTAGGAATGGGGAGGACTAAAAATTAGAATCAAAGTTTTCAATTTAATTTAAAAAGTGACCACTTTAAATGAAATGAAAGAAACATGAAAAGAGTAAAATTTTCATCCGCCGGTGATGTTTTTTTTTTTTTTTACACAAGCAACCTTTGGATTATGACATATGTCAATCATGAAAGGACCCGACCTGGAACCTCCCATGTGGAAGGACACATGGCTGCCAACGCAACCTAGAGGGACCCATCTCTCTACCACACACGCGACATCAAAGATGACCGCTGACCAAATAGGCGACCATTGGCTACTCGACCGAGGATCCTCAATATGCCGAGGATGATATGAAGAGCGGGCATGATCGACCATCTAGCCAAGAAACTTCCATGGTCGACATACAAGCTCGCCATGGCCAAACACCTGAACATCATCACTATACTATACATGCCAAGTGTTGCCCTTCAATTGGAAAGACACTAACGTGCTCTGCGGCAGCCACATTCCTTTCCACTAACCCACCTTCTGATACGCAAAGTACGACAGATAGATGTACGAGCCAATAGGAGACCGCCAGTTGGCCGACCGAATGCATGCCGGTCTCCACGTGTAACAAACAACCTTGGCTTGGGGTGCAAGTCTTAGACTATAATAAGACTGTTCATCATCTTCAACATGTTGCGCTCTCACTCACACTCTCAAAGACACGATGCACAATCTCAATACAAGTTACCACTGGCAGTTCTAGGGAACGCCTAGCATCGGTCATTATTTCTCAGTTACTGACTCTCACACTGGAGGACTTTAGTTGGGACAACCTCCTAGCTCCCTAACGGTGCTTTCTCTTTCAGGTCCCAGTCACTATAAAGACTCAAGAAGCAGACAGATTCCCATAGCACATATATCCAATATATTTCCAGAAGAACACCAAGCCCATATATCATATTCATCATCTACACCTCAGCTCTAGTTCATTACGTGGACTGTCAGTATAGTCACCCTACTTTGTGGCGTGATCAAATCATAATATGTATCTTAATTTTTAGATTTTGATTGTTTACGTATCATGATCCAAAAGTCGTTTGTAAAAAAATTATACACTATCGGTGAATGAAAATTTAATTCAAATGGAAAAATGCATAACATTTTATTAGTATTTTTTTTGTATTATATCGTACGTAGTTGTTCAAAATTCAATCCACTTGTATATTAAACCAACGTTAAGCAAACATCATATGTTTCTTCCTCTTTTTTTCTTTTTTTGGTACATATTAGTAAAACCTTAGAGGTAGAGAGCGACAGTTTACATCCCTTTTAACGTTGGGTTAACACTCTGGGCTAAGGCCTGCCTCATTCCACCATAGTAAAAGGAAATCGAAAGCCAAACTATTTAGAAAAAATGTCGGTCGGTTCACTTTTCAAAGTTCTTATTTGTTCCATTATCTTGTTTTTTTTTAAAAGAAAAAGATATTTTTGGAGGTAAAAAGATCATGATACCTTTTATGAGCATGATACGCGCTAGGAAAATGAATCGCGATGCATTGATTATTGAACCATGATGTATCAATTTTATTTAATTAATTTTTACATCGCGATTCATTAGTTTAATTGCCTAGTATATTTTTTGTACCGTGATTCATCAGTTTAATTGGGTGCATTGATTATTAAACCGCGATGCATCAATTTTATTACATTAATTTTACACCGTGATTCATCTGTTTAATTACCTAGTCTATTTTTGCACAGCAATACATCAATGTTGGAACTGCGATTCATCATTTTAATTGGCTAGTCTATTTTTGCACCGCGATACATCAATGTTTGCAACACGATACATTAATCCAATATTTTTGCACGGCAATATAAAATCATAGAGAACCAGACCACGTCCTTCACTTTCTTCTTCCATCTCCTCCATCGTAAGCCTTCTTCTTCCTCCTCCACCTTCGTCTCTGCTAAAAAAATCTCAACTCAACACATATCCATTACAGTTTCATAGTTCATAAATAAATAAAAACTGTTTACCTTTCGAGGGTCGAGGGGGCAACGCCCTCGAAAGGTCGATCCCCATTTCGTTGCACAACAATAATGATTTTTGAATCTAATATGTTTGTCGGAATTGTTGAAGGAGACCATGGTATTTTCGAAACAATATTTCGAAAAATGATCTTTTGCGGTTGGAAAAAATAACGATGGATTTTTGAGATTAGAAACTTTAGAAAATGGACCAACTAGAATTTTACCCAACTATTTACCAATAAACCAACCCCGCATTTAGTTAAGTGGTAAAGATATTCGGGCGGGTCCATTTTGATAAATTTTTTATTGTTACAATATTTTATATTTTTTTAACTGAAAAAAGTCACTTTGAGTGCGACAAAAGTATGATACATTTAATGAGCCCGATGTGCGTTACAGATCACTCACTCAAATAGATCGCGTTGTATCATCCAACCTAACCCAACACCGATCCCCGTTTCGCTTTCGTCGTAAGTCTTCTTCTTTCTCCTCCTCATTCGCCTTCGTAGTACTAAAAAATCATCCAACATTTTGTTGCGCAACAATCGTCATTTTCGAACTCCAAAGTTGTGACCGGAGTAGTGAAAAAAAACGATATGAGCATTTTAGAAACAAAAATTTGAAAATAAATTTTAATGGTTAAAAAAAAAAACTATAGCAAACAAAAATGTGGAAAAAAGTACCGGTCAACAATTTCTCCCATTTAATAAGTTGTCATAAAGTTTGGGTCCAATCTATATGCACAATAAGTAGGCCGTGACCGTGAGGTCTCTCGTCCATATGATGACCAAATCTAGCCCAATCATGAAAATATAAGGGAGAAATCCAGGTCGGTCCCCAATAGGAAAATGTTAATAGGAAAAATCCATGATAAACCGTTAAAGTACAATTTTAGATGAAAATGACGATGATATCCTTAATGAAGAAAACACGTGCGAATAAAGCCCTCGGTCAAATTTGGGCATCAAATGCACAATTGAAATCTGCCTAAATTTTGGTATTGCAATACAAAAATCATTGCCCCAATTCGGACATCGTAATGCAAAAATCCTCGCTCAAATTTGAGCATCGTAATACACAATTGATGAATTGAAGTTCTTCGCTCTGGTCCTTTGCTCCCATCTTCTTGGGCAGTATTGGTGATCTTAGGACAAGATGACAAAGCCTAGCGATCCCTAAAAACTAGGAACAGTAATACACACGGGAATCAATAGGGAAGAACTAGAGCGTTGTGAACAAGACGCCCGGAGGTGTGCCCGTCTGTTTAGAAGGAAGGATGCCTATTGGAAATAATGAATCCCAGGAGAACTGGAAGGATCCAGCAAAGCAAGGCCAGTCTTTACCTATCTATGAAAGGACTAACTATCTCTTAAGCCAGTGTCTTGAAAGGAGTAGAATGAATTTTCATAGGCCTCATGTCTCTTCTATGCTCTTAGTGAGAGGAGGAAGAAGATGGAGGGGAGAGGTAGTGTAGGCATTTTAGGAAAAAAACAGAAAAGGACTTTTGTGGTTTAAAAAAAAAGGTGCTGGAGAGCGGTTATAATTTCACAAAAAGGGACCGGCTTACAATTATTCCAAAATATAATTGTAATACTTCAGTTTTTTTATTATCACTTCATTAAAACACAGAAAATTATTAGTGCAATTATAATATTTACGTCATTTTTTATCACTAAATTAAAACACAAGTAAATCAATTAACTTGTTGATGCAAAGAATAATGATGTTAATTTTGCAGTCATTAGTTGATTCAAAAAAAATATGTATTTCATTTTGAGGGGTCGATCAAACTATTAAAACTATAACTTTCATTTACAAATTATAAGTGAAATTTGAATGATTTCACGTTTTGTAAGGGCCAGAACCCCTACATATGCCCATGTCCAAAGCAGCAAGTTAGTTGGTGTATTTTAATGGAGAAATTTATAACAGCTCTAATACATATTTTTTAAAAAAATCGAATAAGGCCACTTTTATTAACTTTTACCTAAAATGCCCAATTACAGAACCGATAAAAATTTCTTTTTCTTTTCCGTCTTTGTCGACTTCGTTCGCCTGGATCTTTGTCTTTCCTTCTTCTGCACTTGTTTTTTTTACTCTACTTTCTTAATTATAGGAGATTCTTGAGTTTCACTTTCTTTACCACAGTAAGAATTGGTAGCAAGAAAGTGTGGTGCTCATGAAAGAAGAGGAAAGAGCGTGAGAGTTGTGGTGGTGAAGAAAAACGATGGTTACATTACTCCACCACCCTAACTTTTCTCTCTTTCCTTATGTTCAGGTGGTCACGAAAGCGAAAACAAAGAGGAGAAGATCAAGCTGAGACTAGCCACAACATTTCAGTTCTCTTCTCTCTTTTTCTTCTTCTTTGTGTTTGTGTGTGTGATTCGAAATAGTTTCAATTTGTGTGTCTGTTCTATGCATGTAAACTGTTCGATGCAATGTCTTTTATTCGTTGTTGGACACCCTTTTTGAATCTGGATGCATTAATTTTGAATCGTGATGTATTGATTTGGATTTGCGATGCAGGAAAGATGCATCAATTTTGAATCATTTGTTGATTGTGTACTGGAAAGAAGGGACATGATGTTCTGGTTCATTTTGCGATGCATCAATTGGATTTTTGATGCATCAAAATCATGCATCGTTTTAACTGATGATGTGGGTCATGAAAGGACATGAGGTCTAATTCATTTTGTGATGCATCCAATTGAAATTCCGATGCATCAAAATCATGCATTGCAAACTGAAATTCATGTATTTAATTGAAGACATGTCTAAGGGTGGGCAAACCGATTCGAGTTTTCGGGTCGGGTATTTTCGTTTATCGGTTTACCCAATCCGACAAAAAACAGGTCGGTTTGCGGGTTTTAAAAGGATACCCGAAAAACCTGACCGGGTACCTGATTTTCATATTGCTTATTTTTTTAAATATTTTTATTACATTACACTAACCAGTCAACCACCTATGACTTAACTGACTTAAGTCTTTAACTCTTAAACCACATTACCAGGTACAAAAACACTATGTACTAGACTAAATGAACAAGAATAGACTAACTGACAATGAATATTGAACAAGAATAGATTAAATGAGAAAGAAAAAAAAAAGAACACAAGTATTCAACTTAAGCAATTGCAAGTTTGTAGCTGTGGTCTGTGGACACTGGACATATTTTAAAAAAAAACTGATGAGTGATGACTTAAGAAATAACAATAATAATACTCAAACCAATCGATACTTCAAGTTTTCAACACAAATACACAATTAAGCAATCGTAGTAAAAGCGCCAAACAACTGAATATGGTGGGAAAAAAACAGACACAACAACAACAACAGGAAAAAAAAAGACGCAACAAGCAACAACAACAGTAGTGCAGGTTGTGCAGCACTAGCAGTGCAAAACAACAAAAAGAAAACAGACAGAACAACATCAACACTGCAACAGTAGTGCTGAATGCAACTAGTCCAACTTCGCAAAATAAAAGAACTAGTCTGAAAATAATATCATCACTAAAATATCCAATCGTGCTCCTTGATTCTTTCAAGCAACTAGTCCAAGTAGTCTGCAAAATAAAAGAAGACTATTACAAATTAATTAAAAAAAACTTCATAGTAAAGTTTTTAGGGTTTTTCTTTGGGGGGAGAGGAGAGACCGAGACTAAGAGAGTGCGAATAGATTGGTTGAGAGGGGGAAACAAAAAAAATGGATTTTTTATTTAAAAAATGTGGTCTTAAACAAAACGGGTAATCCGAACCCGATTTTGCGGTTACATGATTATTTTGGGTACCCGAAGTGCGGTTACCCAATTTTTTAGAGTGGTTTCGGGTAGTGAAATATCATACTTGTTTTTCGGGCACCGACCCGATGCCACCCATAGACGAGTCATGAAGGGACATGAGATCTAGTTCATTTTGCGATGTATCCAATTGGAATCCCGATGCACCCAAATCATGCATTGGAAATTGGAATTTATGCATTGTCTTTAACTTAATAGGAAGTGCGTGTTTGGTTGTAATCATTAAAGGTGTACTCATCCTTTTGCATCTACAGTGCCTTTTACCGGTTAAAAAAATGGACTTGTAGCGGTTAAATATCGATGGGAGGGGACCGACCTGATTATCACCCTATTTTAATTGAGTAATGCTATGGGTGTCTAAAGAGTACCAAAAATCTTGCACCTAATGAAGTGGCATCTGATGTGGTATTGGTGAATCCTTCTTTTTTTACTTAATGACTTATCCAATTTTTAATAAATCTCAGTGCTTGTTTGGTGGAGCGTTTTCACTAAAACGAAAGATAAAAACACAGTATTTTCTTTTTAAAAGCGTTTCAATGAAGCGTTTTAAAAATATGCAGCGTTTTAAAAGGCTCTAATTTGAAGCGTTTTAAAAATATGTTGCGTTTATAATTAGTCTGTCTATGAAAATAACGTTTTAAAATAGTTTCACAAACGTGTTTACAAGAAAAAAACATGCGTTTTGAAAATATTGCGTTTTAAAAAATATGTGTTTTTAAAACGCTGCACCAAGCGAGGCCTTAGTTAAGTTCAAATCCAACTTCAAGAGGAAAAAAAACGCTAAGTGCGAGTTTGCCGAGAATCCTCCATAATTGCAAATTTTGGACTTTGCATTTCCAAAACAAAGCTATGACTTACAATTTTGCTTAGGGTATGTTTGGATACCTCAATTCCATAGCTTGGAATTGAAATTGAGGGCTCCAAAACCAATTCTGTTGTTTTGCAATACATTTAAAATTTAGAATTGGAATTGAGTTGATATTTCAAATGTCTCAATTCCATAAAACTAATTCTATACAAAACTCTAAAAATTTAAATTCTAAATTTTGGTCAATTATTATAAACAATAACAACTCATCTCCTTTTTACCACCACTACCACAACAACTCCCAACCACCACCGCTAGCCGCCACCTTCGACCACCACCACAGCCACCTCCGACCTCAGCCTTCAGCCACCATCGTCCTCCGGCAGCCACCGCCGACCTCCACCACAGGCATCTCCACCTTTAGCCACCACCGCTACCTCCGGCAACCACTACCAGCCACCACCGACCTTCGCCTCCACCACAGTCATCTCCGCCACCAACCACCACCATCCGCCACCTCCATAATCCAACCACCTTTATAATCTATTTACTAATAAAAAAATAAATTCTCACAATTTTGTAGTTAGAAAGATTCAAACACTTATCATTCTCATTATCACCAACATTCATTACCATTAGGTTAAACCAGATACTTGATATGTAAATAAAATTTTATTTTAACTATAAAGTAGAATTACAATTGAATTCCACACATTATCCAAGCTATGAAATTACTATAATTTTGAAAGCAAATTCCAAGTTATTTAAATTTCATAGAATTCTAATATTTATTGAATTCAAAATCAATGCATCCAAACGGACCCTTAGCTTAATCGATTCAGTATTTCATTATACAAAGCTGTGGGGGGGGGGGAGTTCACTTACACAGTAATTTTATCAAGTATGTGTCGCGTAGCATATGAGGACAAGCATGCAGGGCGACCTTAAACTTTTAGGGGCGCATGACGAAATAAAAGGGCCATTTTATAGAGATATAACAATAAAAATTGAACAAAAATATTTTTTCACAAGAAAAGATTGAATGTCTAGGACATGAATTGAACTAAGAATCTCATAGTCAACAATCGAGTTCAAAAAAAAAAAAGGGAGTTCATTATACGGTAGGACATCAAATCTATTATGATAGTTATAATACATTATATACCATATATCTTGAGAAGTGAATTAACAAAGCAAAATTGAAAATAAATTCATAAGCAACTAGAAATTGAACCCAAGTTCTCCACATCCGACTTACGACTAGGGCATGGAATCAGTTGTGAATATTTTTAACATTATATTATATTATATATAAAATAATTTCAAGTTAAATATGAGGCCCCAAATTGGTGGCCAAGGGCCCTCCCTCTTCCGAACATGTCAGAGTTGGCCCTCCAAGCATGGCATGGTTGAACTTGGGAATGGTAACATTGTGGCTGAGTTGAACAAAGATGATAGAGATATGAACCATATGTTGCATCCTACGGAAAATTCTTATAAAACGATATGTTCTAAGTTTTTGTTATTATTTTGGGAAAAAAAATCTTCGATCATCACCCGGACATGACTCCAAATCGTTTCTCATTTCCCGTCACATTTTATGTTTAATTTAATCTTAACTTTATACGTGTATTTTATACAAAAAAGATCATGTAAAATAATATGAACACGTATATAATTAAAATTTACCCCCTTTGTCCCTAAATTATTACCCTAGTTGATCCAGTGCACCGATTAAGAAAAAACAATTAATTTAATTATTTATATTGGTTTAATGTGTATTTTTCTTTAAAGTCACTCATAATTAAAGTATGTTGAAAAATTAAGGGTAAAAAAATAAAAGAGATGAAAAAAATGTATTTTCATTTTAAGCCCCTAAGGGGGTGGCCCAGTGGTAGACATGAGGCTTCACAAAGTGTGAGATCTCAGGTTCGATCCCTTCCCATGCCCCCCTTAGGAGGAAAAATTAAAAAATGATTTTAAAAAAACTAGATAATTATTTTAAGACGGATGAAAAAATAAATAAATGATAATTTAGGGACTAAAAGAGTAATAAAATATAAAATGTGACAAGAAGTTGGATTTCAAACCCCGTTATGTAAGTTCTAAAATTGCGACATGGGAATCAAAATGTATGGCCGCAGATAGCGGGTTGGTGATAAAAGATTCCCACGTGCACCGAACTCCTATTTTAAAGTCAATAAGCGAGGGTCCACGCGGTAGACACAATAGTCTAATGGACAGCTGATAATGGCCCCTTGCTTTTCTCTTTCTCTTCTAGCTCGGGTCCACGAGTTAAAAGTTTATACTAATATTTTTAAAAGTTTTAATATTAGTCGGTGAATTAGTTAATCATAATAAAGTTAAATTTTATTTAATTGTGTAAAAATTTAAATAAAATTGATCCGTATTAACACTGAAACTTGTACGAATATCATACATCGCTAAACAATATTCTTACTATTCTTAAATTATTGTCTCATTTTAATGTTTAGAGTCAAATAGATTGTTTTTCAAAATAAAATTTGACGTAGATATTTTATTTTTAAAAATTATTAAATACGTTGTTTGTTGAACTTTTTTGGTACTACAGATTACGTGCTTTGTAATTTTGAATATATATATAATTTTAATTTGATATACAATTTATTTGACTCAAACAAGACTATAATTTAGGATCATAGGAAGTAAAATGTTATGTAAGAAGAGTAAGGCTCGTTTGTTTCACGGAAAATGACTTCGGAAAACGTTTTCCTCATTTTCTGATGTTTGGTAACCTTAGGAAAATGTAGTCAACGCATGCTTTTTTAGTCAGCGGAAAATAAAGTCTTCTTTCAGGAAAATGACTTACGGATTCATTTTAAGTAAGTCATTTTCAAAGTTCGATTTCCGCCCTTCCACAAGTACACATTTACTCAACAAATAAATATATTTAGAAATATAAATTGAGTTTGTGCACACTATTTATAAATTATAATTTTAATTAATACCCACTACGTCCTAAAATTAGTGTCAACTATATTATTTAGGGACGTCTCAAGTATTGTTCATTTTCTTTTTTAAAATGTTTTTTTTTCATATCAATTGTCAATTTTTTTATTTGTATTTTTAAGATTGAAAAAAGATGAATCTTATTGATTTGACACGACTAATGATAAATTGAGGTTACCGATGAAAAATTACTTAAATCTCAACACTATTTTATATTTAATATGAGCATTAATATTAGAATATATTTTTGTATTTATTCATATATTGTTTTCTGTAACATTTTCCGTACGTTTGTCAAACACCCGAAAATGTTTTCCGACATATTTTCAAAAGATTTACCAAACACCTGAAAACGAAATTTTTTCATTTTCCAGAAATCATTTTCCGGAAATCATTTTCTAAAAATCATTTTCCGTGAAACAAACGGAGCATAAGTCTCATGTGAGATCATCGTACATATATTAATTTATAAGACGGAATTCCACTTTCTTACAGCTCAACTCATCAACGCATAGTGAGTCAGGTTAAGAGGATCCGTCTTACAAAAAAATATCTATAAGATTGTCTTCCCTAAATTTTTATCATATAAGAATATGGATTGTGGAAGACATGATGTAGGATTGAAATCTTCTATTTCACCCCGGTTATATTTCTTATCATATTAAATCTTAATACTACACGTGTTCTTGTGAAAAGGAGACCAGATAAATTACAAAGTATACGTGTATGACTATGATTTGATCAAATAAGGAATGTGAACATGTTATATAAAATTTGAATCTGACATGTATATGCTTATGATACTACTCATACTAGCCATGTTCTTCACTAAATTATCTTTGTAGAATCTACCGTCTTTATTAAAACAATAAATAAATCTATTGTTTTCGTTTTAAAAAATATTCTAAAATCCTATGTTTATTTTTCTTTACAGTTCTTAATTCACTTTTGTTATTTGAATCATGAGTGTCGCCGCCACCGACGGTGGTATAGGTACTGAGTGGCTCAGGGTCGGTCTTGAACTTTTGGGTTCTTTATTTGTTAAAATAATTTGTAATAAAAGAATATTCTTTAATCAATTTTTTGCTTTTATTTATATTTTGATTTTAGATAGATATTTTTTTGGTAACATATATTATGTACTATAAATTCAAGTAAAAAAAGGATTAAATAAAAATAAGCAATACAATATGATAGTAACATAATAATAAAATTTGATTTTTGCTTAAAATATTGATACTATAAACCTAATAAATTGTTATTTTTTATGACCCGAATAAAAAAATTGATGATCAACTAACCTTTTTTTTATAAGTAAATTTAGTGAACCCAAAATAAAATTAAAGTTAAATAACTCTGCCTGAACCGAATACAAAATCTTTATCTTTATATAATAACTCTTCATTTATTATGTTGCAGAGTAATTAAAACATATATAAGTAGTTTTGAAGTTGGTAATTAATAAAAAAATACTTAACCACAACCATTATACTTACAATACAAGTGGAGGATAAAGATGAAAGATTTTGAAAATTATAAACATATTTTTTAAATGTTGATTATTACATAAAATATCTCAAAATAGTTTAGGAGACTATTTAACTAAATCGGGGAAATATATGATATAATATGCATATAAACAAATTAATAATTGACCGTAGACCCAAAATAATTTTTTTTACATAAATGGCGGAGCAAGGACTTGAACCGATTGTGAAAATTATAAGTTATTTTTTAAATTTAATTATTACGTAAAACATCTCAAAATAGTATAGGTGACTATTTAACTAAATCGGGGGAGTATACGATATAATATGCATATAAAAAAATTAATAATTGACTGTAGACTTAAAATAATTTTCATAATATCAAAATAGTATAGGAAACTATTTAACTAAATCGGGGAAATATATGATATAATATGCATATAAAAAATTAATAATTGACCGTAGACCCAAAATAATATTTCTTTTACATAAATGGCAGAGCAAGGACTTGAACCGATTGTGAAAAATATAAGTTATTTTTTAAATTTAATTATTACATAAAACATCTCAAAATAATATAGGGACTATTTAACTAAATTAGGGGAGTATACGATATAATATGCATATAAAAAAAATTAATAATTGATTGTAGACTCAAAATAAATAAATAAAAATTACAAAAATAACAAAGTAAGAATTTGAACCCAAGACCTCCGGCATCACTCAAACCCTTTACACAATTATCCAACTAATTGAATCTAAAGACAATTCCTTTTTATGTTTACATTCTTTATAATATATATAAATTAAACTAGCCTACACATATAAAAATTGAGTCTTCTTATATTGGGGGCCCTATTCGCTTGATCACTTTAAACTCCCAAAAAACTGGGCCTACTGAGTGCTACCCCTATCGGCGACACTCATAAACTTGCTCTAAAAACATAAAATTCCCAGCAATTAATGGTTAAAATAATATTTCATAAAAAAGATTAAAAATTATCGTAAAATAGTCATCTCTCAAAACACAATTAGTATAGAGGTGTAATTTTGCAAAGGTTATTAGTTTATTTTCTCTAGCTAAATAAAAATATATTAAATATTTGTCCATAAATTAATTAAATTGATCAAAAATGTCAAAACGTCTCTCTTCTTTTGCGAACGGAGTGTTGCGGAACAGGTAACAGACACGTTTCTAATAAAGTTGGAGGATTCTAAAGGCTTTAGGAAGAAATAGAAGTTTAAGGGTGTTAGTTGTAACTTCGGACAAAAAAAGTGATAGTAGAAATCATGATGTTGAGGAGCCTTTTATCAATTGGCCATAACTTTTGATCTCAGATAAACTACGGGACCCACCGCATATCAAATCGAAACTCTCGACGAGATCTATAGGCTTCATAGGGTTTATTTGTAATAAGTTCGTTTTAAGCCCAAAAAATATTGTTTAAGTACTATTATGAGTATTGGAAGTTTTTCGTAGTTTTTATTTATTTATTCTTTTTAGGGTATGAATTGTTTTAAGACATATAAATATCTTCTTAAACGTTTTATTAAACCGTTTTGATAATTAATACACAGTTTATTCTTTCATACGTTTTCGTGTGAAATTTTAAGTCGTCATAGACTTGTTTGAGGAATTTCTCGCTGTTGTTATTTCCATTGGGTCAAAATATACCCCACTCTCGCATGAGTATCTTCGAAAAATACACATTATTTTAATATTCATAATATAATTGATTATCTTTCCTTAATTTGTATACGAGATCAATTTAATGATTTATGATAAATTAAACCTTTAACTAAATGAGTGTACCATCTGCTTATACGAATCATTTTCTCCATCCTTATACGCTTCTGTCTCTTTAGATTAGAAGATTAGATAAGATAAAATGATGTTTTTATTTCTTTTCTTATTTCTCAGTCAACCAAAACTTATCTGTTGGGATGTTTGACTTTGAATACTGACTGATCACCTTCTATGGAGGACCTAGAATTTGTACGGTTTAGTGCTCTCTTTCTGTTCCATGGTTTTTTTAACCAGGTTGAATCCTGGAGTAATAGTTTCGGTCTCTCAATACTACTATCATGAAAATCGTGGAATGTATCCGAATGATACAGGGTTTGAGAACATGTCAACTAATAACATATACAAGGTCCAACCTCAGAAAAAAACAAATTGCTTCCACCAAGTATCGAACTCACACTGCATACCTCCAGAATCTTTCTATTCCATGGTGAGTGCTATATTTCGTTTCGGTCTTCTAAGCCTTTTCCTAAAAATCATTTTGGATACACAAATCCTCTTACAACCCAGGACTCATTAACTTACCTGACCTGAATTGAATATTATCCGGTTTTATCCAACATGCTAATTTTTTAAGATTGAAACGAGTTAAAACTGGTTAAACCCGTTACCTATTTTGACCAAATAATTTCTACTTTATAAATTTATAATTTTTTAAGAAAAAGTGGATAGACCTGTTTTAAATTATTAGCGTCATAAACCAACCCGATTCAAAAATAAATGGTCATGCAAAATAAAGGAAAGCATTTTCCCCCAACACCAATAATAAGAATCTCTTTCCTTTTCTTCAAAGCGGATGAGACAGGTACTAGTTTTATTAGAGTTTAGGTAGTATTTCCTTCCTTTCAACCAAAAAAAATAAATGGCAAGTAACTGTAAGATCATTTTACGGATCTTTATTCGTAATATGGAGCTTCATCTTAGGTGAAGAAGACCCATCTTACAAAAAAATATATGTAAGATGATCTTAATCAAATTTTTACAAAAAATAAAAATAAAAAGAATCTTAAATTTATGAGCCCAAGTCAGTAGGCCATGTCAAAGGCACCTACTTTTCTACAAGTCAAAAGTCCTCAACCACATTTATATGTCATCTTATTCCAACTTATAGCAGAAGACCCCAATAACTACCAGCCAATTTTCACCCTTATGCAGTCCAAGTCAACAAATAACTTGCCATCTCCGGCCAGCACATTTATACCACAACCCCACCTAGATCTTAGCAAGAACACACCCAAATACCCAATCTTTATGTCTTCAATCCATCAACCCACTTAACTGATTCATGTTCTTCATTGAATTCTGGAACAAGGGTCACTGATAAAAACTCCAAGTCTTGATAATTCTGCAGAAGCCAAGAACAGGGTCAATGGCAATTAAGTCATCTTTTAAACAGGAAATGGAAGAAACAGAAAAAGTGAAGGAATCAAAGAAGCTGAAATCAATAAAATTCCCCAAAGGCTCAAGAACTCAGCAGGAAACAACCCAATTGGAGTGGCCGTCACCGGATTTATCCAGCAACAATTCCAGTCCCAAGAAAGAAAGTTCCCAGGCAAGTACCTAGTATTAGTTTTTGTCCAGTTTTTAGGACAATTTTTAAGAACAGATGCTTTATGTTGTTTCTTTTTAGTATGCATTAATGACTTCATTGCTATAACAAATTCATTGAATCATGGAAACAATTATGAGTCAAACTTCGCTATTAAGGAAATAATCAAAACATAGGACTTTGACCACTAAATCTGCAATCAGTGTATTCTCTGCAACCAGTGTATTCAAGAAAAAAATTCCATCCTTACATGTAAATTCTAGATTATGTTGCTTGAAAGAACCAAATCTCGCTGAGTGCCAATTAGATAAGTTTGAGTATCCTTAAATAGTTCGTTTGAAAGTGGATCCATTTTTGGCAATCGGCATACTTAGTTTGTAAATATAGTATATTACTCAATCGAAAAGCCAGAAAAAATTCTTGAGTTTCTCTAATAAGTTAAAATCTCGATAGTTTAGGGAGACCTGATCATGTTATGGTTTGCTAGGATGAAAGTGAATCTGAAGAGGGTTCAGATAGTTCATCAAGCTCTGGATCAACAGCCAGCACGGAATCTTCAGATAAAAAAAGAGGATCAGAAATAAAGAAGACACTGAAAAAAACCAGATCAAGAAAGCTCACTACTTTAGGGAGCTTCAGGTCGTCTAGGAGGCGGGCGAAATCAAGATTTGATCAGAGTTCGGTTGTTCGGGGAGAAAACGCAGAGGTGATCTTGCAGCAATATCCAACTTCGATAGAAGTGTCAGATGCATCACCAATTCATTATTCTCAGGCAAGTCCGCAACATTCGGAATCTAGCTTTGGTAGCAGTGACAATGGCAAGACTAGTTCACAGGACTCTCATTCGCAAAAGTTTTCAAGAACATCTAGTCTGAGAACTAAGAGAATTTTTAAGAAGAATAAAACTAGCTTTAAACCAAAGAAGCCTTCGAAAGAAAAACACTTTGAAATGTCACTGGACCCGAGTTTGGAGAGGGCTACTTGTTCCTCCACTCTCAAGGATTCAAAGTTCCCAAAACAGCTTGAGCTTCAACCTGGCAAAGATGAGTCTGAAAAAATTGCGGTTATGAAGGTTTGTCCATATAATCATTGTTCTCTCCACGGCCACCATCATCATGATGCCCCTGACCAAGACCCACCCAAGCGCTTTGAATACCTAAAAAGGCGTTCAGGGAAGACCCAGGGAACCAAAAGTCAGTCGGCAACTGCAGTGAAGAGTTCTGGTAAAAGAAGGGAAGAAGTTAAATCAAGGCAAATGTTGTTTGATGGGGCTTCTGCTACTCGGGAAGGAGCCAGTGGCAGGAAGGCAAAGTCTGTTGTTCGAGACAGGGAGGATTTTTCTATAGAGTTTTATTCCCAAACAAGATCTGAGCCTGTTTTAGGAGCTTTCGAAGAAAATGAAGATGCTGATCTTGCTGATATCCTGTTTGGTGTAAGAAGTTTCCAAGGGAATCGGAATGACAACAGGGATACTTTTTCTGAAGGGCGAGGTATGCAGGAGATATATACTGAGCTAGAAGCAACGCGTTCAGTAAACTGCTGTGATGCAAAAAAGTTGGAGGAATCCTGTTCTGAAGATGTCTACAAAGACTTGGAGGGTGAGCAATTTGCACTGTCATATTTTCTTAATATTGATAATGTTTCAGCCTCTATGATCCGAAACTAATTTTAATTCTCTGTTGGCCAGCTTGCTCGAGGAAGGGGGATGACAAGATCAGCTCCACCAAAGAGAAAATTCCTAGTTCGAATATGGAATTGAGGGAAGATGAGCTATCCAATATAACCGATGGATCAACTGGAAATGTCTTTGGTGGAGCAGAAGAAGAAGCCAATGCTACTTCTTCAGCTTCAAATCTTCACCCTACAGATGAATCTGGCACCACCATGGAAGAGAGAAGTCGTGATTTTAGCCCAGACAGAGAATTGGTTGATGGGTCCACTCAAAGAGACTCTGAACCTAATGGGTTAACCGCGGTCGGACATTCTGAAGTCTCTACAGTTGGCCATGAAGCAAACACGTCTCAAGTCAAGAAAGTGAACCGTCTCAGCATGTGGCATATGATTCATAGGCAGATGGTATCAGGTCTTACAGCAGAAGTTGAAACTGAGCCACTTCAGCGAGCAGATGAGGTAGAGCAAGTTCGTAAGGATGATGCCAACAAGTTACCAGAAAGAAAAGATTTTGGTGCACAAACATGTTTCTCTGATTCCGACGTGGAAACTGAAAGTCAAGATCAGGCTAGTCAAGAGATTGAAATCCGAAAGATGTTTGCCATCAAGCTGGTAAGAGAAGCAATAGAGAAAATCCTTCTTCCGGAAGTTCAAGATGATCAATCCATTACAAGTGATGTTACTTCAGAACAAGATCTTTCAGAAAACATTCATGGCGAAGGTGGGGATGGACTAAGCATTTCAACTCGCTCAATTGAGAGTGACAACATTAATAATCCATCTGGCAAAGAAGAAGAGAAAGCAGCAGTAAAGGTGGGAAAGAAATCTGAAAGTAAAGCACCCAAACGCTGGAGTTACTTAAAGAAAGTTATCCTCCTCAATAAGTTCATCAAGGAATTGGAAAAGGTCAAAAAGTTCAACCCAAAGAAGTCACAACATCTTCCTTTGGAGCCAGAACCGGAAGCCGAAACTGTTTCTCTAAGGCGTCAAATAACCGGCGAGAAGAAAAATTCGGAGGAATGGATGCTCGACTTTGCACTTCGACAGGTAGTCAGTGAACTCGCTCCAACCCAGAAAAGAAAAGTGGCGCTGCTTGTCAAAGCTTTTGAAACAGTGGCTCCGTCCCAAGATGAACAGCAGATAAAGGTGACAGTTCCGAGACTCAGAGGTAGCACACGCAAAGGCTCTAATCCACAGCTGGCCTTAGACATTAAGGAACAAGAAGAACATGATTGCGCGATCCCGCGCTGGAATGCTAAATTCAACAAGGGTGGTTCTGAATTTATAGGTACTTATCCAGAACTAAATAGTTCGCGTCTTACAACTGATGAATCGTGTTGTAAGACCAATTGCTCAATTGTAGGTGTAGACAGGGAACCAAAAGCAATTAGACATGTTTCACGTTCAATTTCTGACCCAGTGGAGCAACTCACCGCAGCCACAGAAGAGAAAAAAAGAGAATCCAAGCAAGAAGGTATTTCTGTTAAGGAGATTCCATCTCCATTGGGTAAACACGATATTAGAGCTAGAGAGGCACAAGGATCCGATTTGGATAAGAAGAAGCAACTCAAAATGTGGCACATGATATATCAACATGTTGTAACTGATATTGCTGAAAAAGTTGGAACCCAGCTACTTCTTGATGGAGAAGATGGAAATGAAGTTGATGATGAAAAGAAGTTGGGCGTGAAAGATTCTGATACTAGTCATGAGTTTTCTACCACGAATCCTAGTGACAGCAGAGAAAATCATGATGTAAGTCACCGCAGGCTTGAATTCAGCCGGAGTGATGCTGTTAAACTAGTACAAGAAGCAGTTGATGAAATCCTTCTTCCAGAAGTTCAAGACGACTCCTCCGACACCCAATCGGTTGCAAGTG